>JAPYYV010003205.1:0-18803 GCA_030522625.1 Copidosoma aretas
CTCCCTTCCTCCCTTCCACTCCCCGTGTACCCCCACTACTCTCCTATAGCAACGTACCTCTTCTCTACTGTGTCTATCTCTCTCTCTTACTACATACTCTACCACAAACAGTATGAATACCCATATAACTGCTTGTACTTATGTATAATATATGTTCATAAATGAAAAAATTTCTCTTTCTCATAATCTATCTCTAATATCTGGTTGTACAGCTAATTGTATTTAAGTCATTATGTAACTAATAAGATATATAAAAACGGGTGGCTCCAAGTAAAAGAGATCGGTAGATAAATAAAATTGTTAGTACATATTGTACATAAATAGCTTTTATAAAATATCACATCACCCCTTTCATATACATGTTTTTAAACTCCTTGCGATAGTGTGCGTTAACTAAAGATCTCTGTAAATACGCTCATTCATAGTATTTATTATTTATCATGTAAGACGTAACTGCTTTATAATGTTTAGATTAATACTGCTCCGCATATATTTCTTAGGCTTATTAGCCGTTCGTATAGAATCTTGTTAAGTTCATTCAATACAATAATGCAGTTTACAGTTTACACATACATGTTCTGTAAAACATTGTAAAAATGCACTGTAAAAATGCACAACTCGTGTATATGGGACTGATGCAAGATAAAATACCATAGAAAGTCAACAAAATACAATACTAAAATGTACAGCGTGAATTATACAACGGTCATAACCACGAGTTTTTTAAAGCTTTATCAGATGGAGAAATTGAAGAGGTTGCAAAGGGCACCACGCGGGCGGCTGGCATACCATTATAACACTTGACCACAAAAACATGGAAAGATATACTGGTAGCCGCAATATGGATGAGGTAGACCGTCAGCTCTTGAGTGATTCTGCGCTCAGGCAAGTACAACTTGCTCGCCTAAAGTACATAATTGTTATCCGGTCGTTAATGAGTGCCTGACAAATTTATTCCCAAGTGTGTGGGCGTCAATTCCCTTGTCTGGCCTGTAGGCATGCTTCACATCGCTGTCATCTCCTTGACTCAACTTGCACTATTGGTAATCGGTATTTCTACTAGAAAGACAGAGTTAACATCCAAATGTCACGAAAAACGCCAAAAAGGTTGGAAAAACACCTTAAGAGCCACATGATAGAATTATAATTCAGAACAAACAAGTTGTCTTGTTATAAAAGTTTATAGAATTTAATTACAATCTTTTGATGAGCAGATTTCATGGCTTAGCGGTTAGCGTGCTACCTGCCTAGTCAAAGCAACTCCAAGGAACCGGTATCCGAATCCTGTCGAAAAATGTCGAGATTTTTAACTTGAGTTTTTTCGATAGGAGAAGTATCCAGGACACTTAAAAAACCACCTATCTGATCTTAAAGACGATAAGTGGATTTTGTCGAACAATGTCTAGACCTTTAGGGGCTTCTTTCCGAGGGAAGCCAGCACCTGGCCTGCTCGTCGGCAAGACTACTATCGATTCTAGCAGTCCGTACGGTACGAAATATAGTTTATGGAGGAGATCCTTTCAATTATCTAATACCTTTCGGGTGTGCTTGATGCGATAGCTGTGCCCTGTAAATAGTACCTAGTAGGATGAATGACTGAGTCGTCTAAAGGGTACCTTGCGCTAGGGACCTGCACGAGAGACTCGCATGTACTCGGGGCAAGGAACCAGGGGAGTTTAGTGAAAAAGGGAGAAGTTGGGTAGAAGGGCTATATTAGGAAAGAAAGGTAAATACGTAGCAGCCTAGAAATGAATATACGTGGAATAAATGACACAAATACAACTTTTTGGTAAAAATAATTTGGTTGTGCGAATGTGACACATAATTTTGAAGCTATCAAACTAATTCCTTCATTGTGAATCAGAGTGCTGAATAATTTTGATCATATTTTAGTCAATACTATTCAAACATTTTTTTTCTTATTAACGTGCAGGAAAAGTCTTTGCTTTTAAAAAAAACGTATGTAAAAAGTTCTGTGATACTTCTCTAATGTGCTTAATCAGCTACTTTTACACAATATTATAGGCATCTTTCGTAAGAAGTCACACAAATTTGACGTGTAGAATAGATTGTGCGTTAAATTTAGATAAGTTTGAGACGTGTTATTTATACTTGAAGATATGTCTACTGCGTTGTAATATTAAGAGCCACCAATAAAAAAAAACGATATTTTTCAAAAATTTTAGACAAAAAAATTGTCGTGAACAATTAAAGTTAGAAGGTATTGTAAAGCAATGCATGCTAAAAAAATTTAATTTTGTTTTTATAACTAGCCTCTGTTTTCTTTAATATGAACCTTTCATATACTTGTGGATAAAAACATTTTGACAGAGGAGTAAAAAGCACTAGCTCGGAAAAAAATTTTTTCATAGATGCTCTAATTTTTGGACAATCGTTCGAGTGTTATGATTTTATTCTAAAGTTGAGGTACGAGGGGACAATTTTAGTCATGTCAAGAAATACTGTTTATTTTAATAACACAATATAGAAGCTGTATTACAGCCATAAAAAACTTGGTCCATCCATTATTTATTTTGTGCCAACGTTTATTTCAAAAGCTTTGCCGAGTCAGATCACGCTATTAAATAAAAAGCTCTTTTATCATCAGTAGTATTTTTCAACAAGCTTAATTTCTTTGCTAATTGCATGGCTGATCTTATTTTCTATTGTTTATTGCAGAATTATAGTAAAACTACGAAGTAAAATGCGCAGCGATGGTTGCGGTAGTCGGTATATATTACTCACATCTGACAGGCTTACACGAACTCCTTTTATTCGTGGTCCTTCTTCTGGAGGAGTCAAGAGGGCAACGGATGTTACAATTAGAGCCAAGACTGCAATTATTACTAATAAAGCAATTAATATACCACGCCAGTTCCGCTGGTTTGGATTTGTTGATACCAATTCCTGCAACACAATATGACAAATATTTTTCGAAATAGTTCTGGTATAATTTAACATTAAATACTATTAAAATTATGTAGAAAAAATATTGTAGAATGAACGAAATATGTAGAAAGTTAGAGGTTTTCCAAAGGATTAGAGTTAAGAATCGTAAAATCAAAACATTCGCTTTAAAACTGTTAAAAAAGCGTATTTTAAAAGACTATAACTTGACTTCTCTTAATTAACCAATTATGTACTTTTTTTCATAGCATTAGATTTAATCTATTTTCCGCCAACCTAGTAACACACACAGATCTTATTATTTACCGAAATATTTCGGTAATAGTAATATTATTGCTTAGTATTTCTTTTAAACTCAAAATAATAAGAAATTATGTTGTAAGGTTTTAATTCATCACTTGCCTAATCTACTGTTCTACGAATTCTATCAACACCGAATTAGCTAAGCCAAGTAATTATTCTTGAGGAAACGTCTCTGGACATTTGCCTACGTGCACTAGACTGAATCGCTTCCATGCTCTTGCGTTCCCTAAGCTAAGAGCCTTGTCTCAGTCGTAAGCATACACTATAATTTAGTAGGTCATCGGGCATCCTATTCGGATTTATTAGGCCATATAGATTATAAAAATAAGTCTAAAGCGTAACTTATGTTCGGTTTCATACCTAAATACAATAGAAAGCATACCTTATTAAGCAACATTATCAAATTAGACAAAAATAAAAATATCATTTTTAATAAATTATAAGTCAAACGAATTCTTATGAAAAAATTTAACTAATCATGAATAGAATGTGTGAAGAATGATGAAAGTCACCTAATAAATAGACGAAGAAATAAAAAATGCTTTGAATGGTTATTTAAATAAGTAAAAAAGTATAAGATTTTTGTAAAGAAGTTAATATCTGTGAGCTGCCAATAAATTTCTATTTATCGTCCTAAATATGTAGATTTAAAAACAATTTATATTTCAGGATCTTGTAATGTATAGAAAGAAAAACAGATACGTACACATAGACTACGAACTTTCTACACATACATTTTAAATAATATTAGTGAATAAATATTAGTGTCAAAAATGTAGTAATAACTGTATGATATTTAAAAACTGCTAAACAAAAAGTTAAATATTAATATATACTTGAGCCGTTTTAATGAGGCTATTAATAATACTTGTCTTATAACACGTCTATTGGAATGAGCCATTCATTAAATGATTAATTACCAGTTTTAAACGCTCGGAAAGACTCTACTCAGCGGAAAGCAAGAAGTGGCATAGGAAAGTTGATTCAAGTAGGGTCTCACAAGCAATATTTGCGCATACTGTGCCATATTAAATTGCAGCGATCTCTTTTAATTCAAGTTCATAGTTTTCCGCAGATCAGGAGAAGAGTGATAAATCTGTTTTTGGGCCGATATAAAGTGTACTAATTATGCGTGCTATCCTTTCCTACTTACACCACTAGCACTTCAAGGTTGACAACAGCGTGCTGTACTACGGAGCTCGTTGGGGTTCTCTAGTTACTGTACTTCTCTTGTTATCTTTATGTCTTACTTCAGACGCGCTGGACGGCATACGGCACCGACAAATTAAATCTTTTGAGCTGGATTCAGCCTTGATTGCAGACTTGTCAAGAGGCAGTGACGTATTATACAGAAATAGCCTTTAATCGTCATTCTGGCTCAACAACAGCCAGGTGGCAGAAAGGTAGCAGTAACGGATTGTTATGCTAGATCAATGAATAAAAGAGAAGACATCGGGCCTTGACTTAAGCAGTAAACTCGAGGTAAGAGACATACTGTCGCTATTCCTCGCCCTTGCTTTCATACCTATTTCTATTTAGATTTTCTTCATATTTACCTTAGTGTGCATTTTTGTGAGACACAGAACATCATGGAAATACTAAACCAACATTATAGCGATTAAAATGCGGGCTCGCTGGCACATTTAAACAATAGACCAACTTCGTCAGCATCATGACACTAATCGAGAGACCGCTCGGCGACAAAAACATAGCTGACTGTAAATCGAAGAATTATCATCATTTTTCGTGCTGTGGCACATCAGCTTACTGCTCACAAAGATGCATATACCACGTACTTCCACCGAAAGCTGTAGTGATAGAAATGTATTCGTTTATTGAATAGTGTATTCAGGTCACGCTCTCGTATACTCTCATACATATATCATATTTCACGCAACCTCTAGATGAGGTTGCATTTAATTATTAGTGGACTGAACACTGGTATACGATGGCATCTACAGAGCCTACTGTTTTTACTACTGAATAAAAAAATTTGTTGGAAACTCAAGCAAATTATCTTTAGTGGATTACCAAATTCATAGACAACACAAAGAAGTCCAAGCCTGCGAAATTATTTACTTCGTTCTCCTTCAGAAGACGTCTCAAGTTACTTAAATCATATTGGAATACTTTTAATTCGACTCACATGCAGCTGATGGTCGATGAAAAAGAGCTTGCAGTATACAATTACTTTAATCAAAATCAATACGAAGTAGTATCTTAAGCTTACCTTAATATCAGTGCATTCTTACCTGATGCATCCAGTGAATTAAAACAACAACGCCCTTTGCCGTCGATCTAAACATAGGTATGAGCCAACGGAATGTCGGGCCAGCGTATAATACATCTCTGAAACATTTAAAGCTTTCTCGCTTTTTCGGCAATAAGTAAGAGTGGCTGAGCTTTTTAGCTCAATTTTAAGCTCTTGTAATGAAACATCAAACTTTCAAACATGTTGCCAAGCTATTATACCTTATTAAGTGCCGAGATGAAGAACCTGTTGAATTATTAAAAGTAATGAGCCTTGAGGGAGCTAATCTTAGTACAGCCAGGAAAATTCTCATCAGTCTTTACTGTGATAGTTTGCTACGCTTTATAGCTCATGTTAGTGCAGTGATCTACCTACCTGCAGTATCGAAGAAATCTGTTACTTACATACACATTAAACTATCTACAACGCATGAAAGCATTAACGCTTTTAAATCTATGCAAATTTCTCATGAAAACTTGGACCCTCTACTGGTCGATATAATAGCTAGCAAGTTTGCCCCAGTCACTTAAATAGATAGGGTTAAGGAGTACGAAAGCACGAAATCTGTGATTATATCTCACAAGGCATTACATGATTTGTTGGATACAAGAGTACATACACTAGATCTTGCTGATGCAGTAAGGAGTCTGTCTTCGTTAGACTCATCTCAGAACAGCAAAGGAACTTAAAAAAACAATTTTGGATCAAATAGTAGGACTTCTACTTCTGCCCTCGCAGTCGTACAGGACATGGACAACAAAACAAATTAAAGGTGTGTGCTCTGCCAGAACATGCACCATCTTGGTATCTGTCCAAATTTCTGCAATAAGTGAGTTCCTGACCGGAGCGGAGGAACTACGTTAGCTCTAATCAATTATGATTCAACGACTTGGGAGCCAGATACACCGCAGAAAACTGCCAATCTAAAACGTGCTGCCAAAAGAGTCAAGGACGACATCATCCCAAACTACATCAAGAGGGCAAGCAACAAACAGGAGCCAATGGATACTTACCGGCCCCACCTGTGGTCAAGCAGAAAACAAAATACGATAAGTCTAACACTGGTTGCTACAAATAATTCAACATCGTTGGCCATCTTGGCAAGCCCGGTAAAGCTACTAGCAATAGCTTGCGTATTTTTTGAGTTGTAGGAAAGAGTGCATTACTATGCATAGCTGTCCTAGACTCTTGATCAAAAAAGACTTTTTTTTCTTTTACATTGACTAAGTTTTACAATTAAAATTATTTCCTATTCAAGTATCAGTGAATGGTCTTGGAGGTGCGACTTCCATCACTAAAAAATGTGCTACGCTTCGCATCAATTAAATTTTCAAAACCGATTTTGTTATTTAGTTAAATGTTTCCACCTTAGACGGCCTTATAGCACAAATTCCTAGTGCACCCAATAATTCCGAGCGTTAGGACTACCTGCGGGAGCTACAGCTCGCTGACTCGTTTTGCCGCATGCCTGGTAGGATCGATTGTCTACTTGGAGTCAAGGTCTTTGTGGCTACCTTACTTCCCGGCTACATTAAGGGACCTGACAGCAGGAACCTGAGATCGCTTGAAGATACACGTAATCTTAAATGCATCGAGCCATGACGTACAAGGAAAATCTTTGAATAATTTTTCATTGCCTGGCCCAAATTCACAAATGACATTCAACATATATCGGTTTATTGGAGATTTTCTCCTTATGGTTTTGTATTTGAAATTTACAAGATGTTTAGATAATTTCTTGCCCACCCTCCTAATCGTCATTTACAGCGAATCGTCAGGAGGGCCTCTCAGCATCATTTTGGTGCTAAATTTTAATTATTTAAATAAATATTGTATCATAAGGTAAATTTTCTGCTTCTTTTTTAACTAATGCCTGCATGTTGGAGTTGGCATCCTTTTTTAAAAAGAGATGGCCTCTGGCTGCAGAAATCATTCAAACAATCTGTTACGCAGACGATTATTTAGTAAGGGCTGACTCTGAACTAGAGCTTTGGACAACCAGCTGAACAACTGTACCTAGCTTCATCCCTAGCAGGTCTTTCGCTAAATAAATAAGCGTTCAATTATCAGCAGCTGTGCAATCAAAAGCAGCAAGAAAAATGTTTTCATTTGGAACCTGAGATAAGTAGAAACTCTCTTATCCGTACCTTAGATCTTATTTGGTATAAATCGGAAAATACATTTGGATTTCCATTTTCTGAGGTACCTGAACAAGTTCCACCAACAAAAAGACAAATTAAATTTAAAACTGTTCGCTTATTTGACCCTCTCGATTTTCTCGCTCCGTTTTTTAAAAGAGCCAAGCTTCTTTATCAAAGCGTGTAGTTGTTAGAAATCGACTGGGATACTGCACCTTCTTCTACAGTAATAGAAGCATGGCATGACTATCTCAAGGAGCTTGTCGACATCCAATATATTTCTATCCCACGGTGGATCCAAACTTGTGCATCATGGTCCTAGGAGCTTCATGGCTTCTTTGGTGCTTTCAAAAGAGCTAGCGCAGCCTAGACACACCAATTCAATGGTCAGTCACATTATCATCGCAAAATCTCGAGTCGTGCCCATCAAGTTCGTGAATGCCCTGCGACTTGATCTATGTGGAGCCCTGCTGCTTGGCCAACTTATTTATTTTGTTACTTGCAAGATAACCTTACGTCATAGTAATGCACATTGCTATACCGACTCTAAAGTAGAGCTTGCTTGGCTTAAGGGCCATCCCTCTCGGTAGAAAACTTTCATTGCCAACCAAGAAAGTGAAATTTTTTCTCTGCTGCCAACAGCCTTATGAAGATATGTAAGCTCAGCAAGTCATCGAGCTGATGGCGCGACCACTTCTCGCGGTAGTACTACTACAACTTTGCACAATAATAATTTGTGGTGGAGTGGTCGTTCATGGCTGGTAGAGCCATCGGAATCATAGCCATCTTCAGAATATACTTAAGAACCTATAACACTTCTAGAGGTTAAGTCAAAACCGGAAGGTGTCAAACAATCACAGGAGTTCTCTACACTTCTAGCCTCTGGAACTCAACCACGGTAAACAACAGGTCTAACTACGACAACGGAAGAATGGGAATAGTGAAATGAGTAGTAGGCTAAGTCTTGTTCTATGGATAAGGTTACTTGCATACTTACATACATTGACAGATTTTTCTCGGATATTTGTGTCTCACTCGGTACTCGTCGAATGACATGGCTGGCTGCTAAGGCAATTACTAAAGGCCATGCATTATTGTGGAGCCTTGTGCAAAAGCCGGCTTTTTAGATAGAAATTGACACCTTTAGTCGTCAGTTATTTGTAAAAGGTTCCCATAGACTTCAACGACCTTCTTCTTTTATCGTCTTTCATGGAATTTTGCGAGTGGGCTGCCATCTTTGACATATTTAGCTGATTGAGACTAAACGTTGTCCCATTGCTTACTTAGAGGTCTTTACTTAGTTAATTCTGGATCGTTTGAGAACGTAATACTATTCGTAAGCTCGTGCGATCATGCGTAAAATGTACTTGTTTTAAAGCAAAACCAACGATGGGCCCTCTGCTGGCATCAAGAGTGCTCCTAGCTCGACCATCTTCATCCACTGGTGTTGATTATGCGGGCCCTAATGCGGTTCAAAGCCATTTCTGGTCGAAGAATAAAATCTTAGATGGGCGATTAAGCCATTTTTGTATGCCTTTCTACTAAGGCCACAAATATTAACATCGTCTCCGACTATTCCGCGCCCACTCTTTTCATCGCTTTTAAACGCTTTGTGGCTTGACGAGGCATGTGTAAAAGGTTGTCAGCGTCAGCGGCACGACGTTTTAAGGTGCAAATGCAGAACTTTAACATTTATTTAATGCTACGTTTGCATTTTTTAGGAAGATTCTGCTGCGGTAGCGGAGAAGAGTTAGTTACACGGTCATTTATATCACCTGAAGTTCCAAACTAGAAAGGTTTATGGGAAGATACCGACAAATCTGAAAACCCCATCTAAAACAGGTTATTTGTGAAACAAGGCCCATCTTCAGGAATATGACAACTTTAATCTGTACGATAGACACCTGTCCGAATTCAAGTCCTACTAGTTATATAAGCAATAATTAGGAAGACCCTCTAGCCCTTACACCAGGTAATTCTCGTATTGGAGTAGCTATATCAGCACCACTAAAATCATTGCATCTCTTACCAATGCCTTCCATAAATTCGGATGAGAAGCTCGTTTAACAAATAAAAGACCATTATTGGCAGAGGTGAAGCCAAGACTACTTGACCCAACTTCAACAGAGCAACAAATGGCCCCAATCTCGACCAAACAAACGTACTGAAACCGTTGTTATCAGGCGCAATGAGCTTTAATCAGGGACCAAGTAGTTGCTTACTACAGTGGAGTAGGTCAGCCCGCAAAATGGTGCCTTATGTTGAACAGCACTCATACGTACAACTTATTCTATGTATGAATGTCCAGTATCGCAATTGGTTGTACTGCCTGTTGAGAATCTAGAAGAACAAATAAACACTACTAGGGAAGCCACGGCAGGCGACTAAACTCTCGACGTTGCTCATGATTTAAGATAAGGTAGGTAATTTTGAAAATACCTAATATATTATATTGTAATCTGATTAGTTCAGGCACTAGCTAAGCTATTTTGCTCTAGCGAAACTATTGGTCAAATGCGAACGCATCAACAAACTTTTTGCCTAAAAATTGATTTAATTTGTTTCATTTACTCATCTTAGACGCGACATTTGTTTAATAGACACTGTTAGCGGTTTTTGGCGGGAAACGTTGATTATGCCGTTTTATACGGCTGTTGCTCATGCATTTCGTACCACATGTCAATTGGGACGAGCCTTTTATTAACTGATTAGTAAGCAGTTTCAAACGCTCTCTCGTTACTTTTGTAAGCCTCACGGTGCGGACAGCAGCAAGCAAAAAAAGGCATAAAAAAGATGATTTAAGTAGTCTCTGCCAAGAAAGCTTTGCGCAAACAACGCTAGACCAAATTGCGCCGATCTCTATTATTTTGAGTTTATAGATTTACGCAGATAAGGAAAATAGTGATAAACCTCCTTTTTGTGCTTATATAAAGAGTATTTATTGTGCCTGTTATCTTCTCCTCTCATGCAATCCACTAGGACTTTAAGGTTGACACCAGCGTACTTTACTACCAGAGCTCGTTGGAACGCTACAGTTACTGCACTTTAGTTGTTATTATTGTGTCTTAGTTCAGACGCGTTAAACTAAGTCAACAATGTATGGACTAGGTAGATCATCATAAACCATCTAGATAACAGAACTTGCCCAAAAACATGCTTGTATTTCTATTAGGTTACCAATAAAACCGATAAAACACTTAAGTAAAGCAGACCGCGTAAGTGGTAGTGCAAGGAGGCTTCGTCTGCGGTATTGTGAAAACTGCATGGACTGTGTAGTAGTGGCCCTTTGAGGGAAGTAGTGCTGAGGGGTACATTTTTGGTCGTTCTGGAAACCATAAGGGGTCAAGGGGAAAGTGGCAGGGACTACAGGGAGCACAAAAATAAATTAAGATCTTAAAGCACGTAAAAATTAAGCAAATCACTGCGTAAATAGAAGGAGGGGAGTTTGACTGGAGGGTGGCGTTGGTGGTTATGTAGGGGGTTATGTAAGTACATGTGACTTAGTACATATGTATACAGAATCCTAAAAAAACAAAGTCCAAACAGAAGGGTGGTAAGTAACCGTAGCAAGATGGGGCGGGCCGGGGCTGTAGGGCGGTTAAAAACAGATAACGATCGTTTAAAACATATAGAAATTGAACTAAGTTATCCGAAAATTTCAGAGATGGTAAAAGAGGGAGGGCTGGCGAAATACCAGGAAAATATTATTTCTATAACTATATATATTGGTCATTCTTTGTTCAGTGATGACCCCATACTGTCCAAAATTTTGTATATTAAATGATAACGAATTCAGGCTTAAAATAAAGGTACAACCTCATAGTTTTACATGCTGACGGACATTTTGCAGAAAGCCATTTTTTAAATTTAATATAGCGGCTTTCATTGAGTGTAAATCGCGTCTTGGCCTAAATAATCAGAGCAAAAAAAATGTTTTAGTACTTGTTTTATAAGCACACAGGTTTGCACTGGTTACGATTGTTAAATATAATGCGTGGGATCCAATTAAAAGTAAGTGATTATTTATGATTTTAAATAATAATATCTTTATTGCATCATTTTTTTATCATTCCCTAGAAATTAGATTATGTTTATTTTTGTGAGTATCAAGTATACAAAACAGTAAAAATCATGGACACACTACTGCTGTATACTATATTTAACTAATTGACTTATTTCCAATAATATTCACAAACTTTTAAATTCCCTTGTGTTCCTAACCTTCAAAATTATGTACTAATCTCGTTTTTTTAAGAATATAAAGTACACAAACGACAGATTAATAGAATTTTTTGAATTTTCGGTTACAAAACATTATTTTATCAAAATTGTTGCGGAATTTGAATAATTGCTTTTCTAACCTCATGATCCCAGTACCATTTACATATCGCAGATCTGAGGGATTCGAAAAATAATTAGAGTTACGCTGTAATAGAACAAAAAAGCATTCCTTTGTGCAGTGTTAACGATTCTATACAAGAATTTCTGACAGGTATACTATTTATAATGAAAAACAATGTTTCTTCTTTCAGTCATAAGTTTTACAGTCCAGTTACTGGAAGTGCATTGTAGAATCTCATCAGCCCCTTACTTTTCAACGTGGCAATGCCAGATTAACAGTCGGATAGCATAATAACTAGTCCCACTCCAATGCTGCCATGGAACAGATACGTGGTCGATGTATAGACAATCATTCCCTGAAATTGCAGTTAAGCAGTCTTACAAAATCTTGATGGTTACGATCCTGAAATAAAGTTGCGATACAATAATTAAACAATAACACATACAACGTTTTAAAGATACTGTATTTATTGCACAATGATGGCTGTACTACTAGAAAATGGTACAGAACAACTAATGCATTTAAACACATTTTGGAATTTCAATTTACAAAATCCAGCATCTCAAGGAATAAGTGTCATCTTAGTTTCGTGGATAAGGCAATAAAACTACCTAAAGTAAACTTTTACAAAAAAACTTTAACTATGTTTGTGATGATCTTATAGCTGATAAACAATCTATCATTTTCATAAACAAACATACTCAAGTCAGACACCGCAAAATAAAAAATGATATTGGAGTGTTGATTTCTAACTTGAAGTCTCTCAGTAAACTCTAAGGGAGTCTCAAAAAGACTAATTGATTTTCTATTATAAAAACCAACTGGAATACACTTCAAAAACAATATCAAGAAAACATCAGGTAATATCGTTGATAAGTCTGAAAATGAATTAAACACTTTTGACGATGTAAAAAGATTAGGTAAAGAAATAAAAGATGCCATTGCGCATCTCTGTGATGATCTAGATAATTACGTTAGTTTCTAAAAGTCAGCCATTTCAAGGTTGTTCTAACAGTAGTAAGTATAATCGTGCAGAATTAAGAAAAATATGTAGGCGTTTCGAAAGGCAGAAACATGGATGAATTTGGAGTACCCTAATAGCACATCGTATGTTTCCTTACATCATGATATAAAAACGCTACGTACTGTGCCGTTAACTGCAAAATAAGAATGAAAACGAATCTAAGTACAGAACATAAAAACCAAGATAGGCGAGTTTTTCAACAAAGTTGTCCGTCTCTTTAAAACACGTTCTAGCATGTTTTGACCTTGGATGTGAAGGGCCGTCACTGCATCAAACGTCACAGCGTTGCGAAAAGACATAGAATACCGTTAGGACTTATTAAACACACCTTATCAGCAAAGGCAGTTGGACAAAAGGTATAAAAAGCTGTTGCTGTTTCATAGACATCAATTAGCCAAAGCGTTACGGTGAAAAATATAAGTTTTTTAGTAATCAACAGGTATTCTAACGCTACTAAGAATTTTATTTTTTTTGTAAGAATTCTTTTTTTTATGATGATAGAAATTTTTTGCAGGCGTACGTTACATGATGTTAGTACTTTTTTTTGACACTGTCGTTATAACGTATCTTCTGACTGATTTTTTTTTTGCGGTACTATCAACAGATTTTGTTGTTGTATTCTATTATTGTGTCTTTTGACATTCTTCTTTTTCATTTAATGCTTTAATCCTTTGCTATCATTTCATGCAAGAGATGATCTTGTAAACAAACAAAATGATTTGAGGGTTGTCAAACATACGCTCATTGATCGTTTATTATTTCAATCATTCCGCATGTTGGGTGTACAAAAAATGTGCTAAGTTATAAAAATTTTATGAAGTTTCCCTTTCACATTCTATTTTTGCGGTGCAATTAAAGAAAAATGAAATAAATTATAAATATTTTAGGTTTGTACGTTCTATTTTCCTTTCACTATTGTTACAGATTTGATATTATTTTCTACATATTGTAATTTTTTTACATTCATAACATTTACTTATTATTTATTACGGATATTAAATATCAATCATGCTTAAAATTTATCTATTTATCGCAGGGCCCGAATGTTCGAAAAAAAAATTGTGATGGCTATTTTCTGATCTTTTCTTCCATCTTTTTTATACAATCAGGTGAAAGCTATCTATTTTTCATTTGGTAGAGGAACTTTGAGTATAAATGTTTTCTTTATTTTATCTACATTGTTAACTTTAACATCCTCGCCTCCCTGTAGGCTTACGTTATGGGTTTTATCATTGATTCCCATAATCTTGTAGAGTCTCTGATGTTGTACGTCGCATTTACCTTTCGATGGTTCTTAGAGAATGAACTCCCCTCTCATGAAAAGCTCAGTATTTAGTTTCCTGTCATAATAGTATTTTGAATGAAATTCAGCTAGCATCTTTTTCATGGCTGCCAGACTACGCAATTTCCGTTAGAGACTCAGCAATTTGTTCGAAATACTTGTCATACATCTGATCATCCTAATGAATATGTTGTGTCTGTGCACACGATCAGTTGAGAGCTAATGTAGGAGTAGAAAATAGAACTTCAAGATCTATATTTGAAGCAACGTTCCGTTGGTCTGGACGCCAACCTCATTAGGCTTACTTTATGAGAAAAACATTAATTACAACACGACATGTACAACAAACATAAGCGCCATATAATGCAACAACATTATAAATATCTATATAAATAACTGTACTATGAATATAATAACAGTCAATACGATAACGAACAACTCTAGTAATATTTAAAAGAAATATTTGACGAAAGGTATGATTAATAGGTCGAATATAATTATTTCATAGTATCTATACTCACAACAATACTATTACGATTTTTTCATCGTATTTACTGTCATAATATTTACAATATAGTTATTGTTATAGATATTTTTACTGTGGTTGCATTACATGGCCCTTACGTTTGTTGTACATGTCGTGTTGTATTTGATGTTTTTCTAATAAAGTAAGCCTAATGATGTTGGCGTCTAGATCAACGAAACTTTGCTCAAAATAAAGATCTTGGAGTTCTAATTTCTACTTCTACATAAGCTGTCAACTGATTGTGCGCTTATACATAGATACAACATATTCATATGAAATATGGAGAGCGAAGCGTACCGTTCAAACACCACATACACTAGATCATCTTGTTGATGCTTAAAGCTCGATTGTATGCGAGCTTTCTGTCGGAAAAGCAGTTCGTAAGGCGTGTATCCTGCACTCTCCTGTTCCAAGGTATTGTATGCAAGCGTACACAATGGTAATAACTCGTATAATTTATCGGCTTTAGTAAGGTATGCCTTTACATATTCTGCTAAGACATGATGCATGCGCTTCATAGCGCCATGACTTTGGGGGTGGTGGGCACTGCTCCCCATTTTGTCAATTTTTAAAAATCCTGTGAATTCCTCCAGGTTTTTTTCATAAAATGGATTCCACTTAAATTTATTGCCACTTTTTATTTCACTTTCTGCTTCGCTTCCTAATTCTACGAAGGCCTTATTTAAGTCATTACCTCGCGCTTTGTCGCTCTTTGTTAATGAATCAGATGAGCCCTGCGAATTGTGGGCCGATAGAGAATCTAGTCGCGGTGGGGGTTCTGGAGCTGGTGACCTGCGTTCCGTATGTGTTTACTTCTTAATTACACTGCCTCCACTATCTTTTTCGTCCTCCTCTACATCTGCAATTTTCTCATTATCCGAACTTTCCTAATCCTTTACATTTTGACAGGTGCTCTTCTGGCTCCGCCTCTGAGCTTCCGTTCTAGTTAGGCCTTTTTCGTTTAAAATAGTTTTCCTTTATTAGGGCTTGGTAGTGTTGATTTTCTGAATATATATACATCAATTGTATGCCCTTATTTCCTATAAAATGCTGATACACAATCTCATCTGGAGTCTCTCGAAAAAGAATCCATATATTTTTTTATTATGCTCTAAGGCATATGTTTCACGCCAAACGTCCTAGCACTGCGCGTGAGCACCGAATAACATACCTTTTTGCTTGAGATTGCGACATTGTAATAAGCGCATAGAAAATAATAAAAATATAGAATCGACGTGTTTTTTCGTCAGTGTTTCTAAAAAAGTATGAAATAACCTTGAAAAACTACAAATTGTGCTATATCTTAAAATGGCATTTAAAAATTTTTTTTAGGAGTCCCAATCAAAAGATCAGCTCTTTTTTACATCTATGTAGCGATTTTTAAACAGTAGTTTCTCTTTTTCATTGAGATATTAAACGTCAAAGTTGAAACTGCAAGGGTAAGCCACACCGCCACACCGCGCCGCGGCCGGAACCGTCAGCGTGGATTGGCGCATTACATGATTGTGTTTACAGTTTACGCCAGGCTTTGGATGCTTAACCTCTTATAGTACATTACTTGTCATTATTTTAAACTCAAAAATAAAAGTGTATATCTTTGCTGGAAATACTGTGCAACATTTATTATAATCGTTCTAAACGATCTTGGCATCGTCATTGTTAGCGTTATCATCATCATTATAATTTATTTCAGTGCATCGTCGTCACCGTGGTCGTTATGCCTGGTAATTTAAGGTTTATGGTACTTTTTGGCTTCCTTATGTTTATTTCTTTTCGATTGCCCCATTTATTTCTCGTTAGATTGATATTTATTATTGTATAGCATGGATTTGAATATTAACTTAATATGTATACATTCCATGCGCATAAACAATCACCCAAGCTCTACTTCTACGCAGTTACTTTAATTTTCAGAGAGTATGCATACGAATATCCATCAGTATGGAAGAAGCCAAAATCTTTAACAAATCACCGCTTCTGGTTTAGATCATTCTGATGATGAAAAAGTAAAAGTAGTGTATCACGGTGAGTACCATAGCACAGCAGTTACTGTCTTGGATCTAATTGAAAAAAGATTTTCGAGACTAGATTCGAAACAAGACAGGACCCTTTTACTTTCTCTTGCTCCAAATTTTTGGTCTCATCATAACTAAGTACGAGAATTTTTTTTGCACCGAGAAGAAATCTCGTACAGTAAGAAAGCTAGTTACTGAAAAAGAAAAATTTACAGCCCCGGAGAAGAGAAAAGGTACGATAATTTCCGCTGAAACTGAAATGCCGGTTAAGAAATTTTACGAAAACGACACAGTAAGTCAACTTATATGTGGCATAAAATATTACATATCTGTTAAGCAAGATGACGGCACGAGAAAGCATGTATGAAAACGATTGATTCTCGATAATTAAAAGGAAATATATGACTTGTTCGAATCTAAAAATCCAACTGTACAAATCGGATCTACAAAATTCACGCAATTAAGGCCAGTACATTGTGTTTTAGCTGGGAGAAGTGGTACTCATAATGTTTGCGTGTGTGCATACCGCAAAAATGTACACTTATTGCTTGACGCTATCAATGTATGCAATTCGACAAATAATACCAAACTGCACGAGAAAAACTATCGTGACTGTATAAATTCTGTAGTGTGTAAAACGCCAAATGGTCGGTGTTTTCTAGGCGATGGCTTGAACTGTCCGAAAATGATGGAAATACGTCAACATTTTCTAGATTGTTTTGATAAAAAAAATGTCTACAAAACCCTTATCATGCATGACTTCAAACAGATCGTTGCACGATCGCTTTAATAATTGCCGATGCTCGTGAGTGTGTAGGAGAAAAACTTATTTAATGAAAGACACACGATTTTTTTGCCAAACAACAATACTATATTTTTAAACGATTTGAAAAAAGCCTTCTGACAGGGAAATTTATTGCTTGCTTTGATTTGGCTAAAAATTACGCGCTTATCATACAAAATTTGAATGAATCATTTCAATAGAATAATAGTCGGGCGACTGTCTTTACTAGTTTATTATATTTTTGGGAAAGAGATGAGCTTAATCATAAAAGCATAACAATAATTTCAAATAATCATAATCATTATATAATATCAGTTGATGAATATCAATAAATTATGCTGGACTATTTAAAACGAATTTTAAAATGACAAAAAATTATTATGTATCAGATGGCGTGGCCTAGCACTTGAAAAAAAAAAGCAATTTCCGAGATCTTCTTTGTTACGAAAGAGACTTTAGACATCAGACAAAATGGCACTTGTTTCTTACATCACACGGTGACAATGCATGTGATGGTAGTGTCATGAATCTAAAAAAAGGTGCCAAAGAGCAAGCTTTTTTGTGATACTTGCACTCTGACGGCGATTAACGTTTATGATTGGGCAACGAAATAATGTAAGGAGACTAAAGTTTTTTTTTTAATAGTAAAGAATCTTATGACAAGACAGCTATCGAATTATTACCAGGCAGGAAAAAATTTAAAGCTATACTAGGAAAATTAATTTACCATGCAATTTACATTTCTCATTAAAAAATCTATTTGGTCCGTCATATAGATTACCAAAAAATATTAATCACGTATTCTCTTAT
Source organism: Copidosoma aretas (assembly GCA_030522625.1). NCBI lineage: Eukaryota > Metazoa > Arthropoda > Insecta > Hymenoptera > Encyrtidae > Copidosoma > Copidosoma aretas. The sequence goes on from JAPYYV010003205.1 coordinate 18,383, forward strand.
TTCACATAAAACAAAACCTAATTAAGATAGAGCTCATTAAAGTTTGGAGCAAGGGACGAGTGACGTCGCTGCTTCAAGACGATATATAAGCCATGACTTCATAGATGCATATGCAACTCTAAGCCACAGTGAACAGTTATGTTTAACTTGCTAGTACTTGCTCGATTGTTTGTAAATCATGATAAAAAAATTATGAGATACGCCGCACAGTGGGAGATGAAGCACTTTTTTTTCCATAAATAAAATGACTCTATTTCTACTCAACCGATTTAAACAAATTTTTTTTTTAAATAAAGGTAAGAGCATACGGATCACTGGAAAATTAGTCCAAACTGTAGATGGCGCTGCTAGAATTTATGAAAAATGGCTGAATCGACCAAAATTAAGAAAACTTTAATAACAATTGAAGTGTAAACACTTT
>JAPYYV010003206.1:0-19681 GCA_030522625.1 Copidosoma aretas
CTAATGAATAATTAGATTGTTATTTATTTTAGTAATGATGGAAATTCTCTGCGATATCCATACAAATCGCCAAATCGCCAATTAATCTCTTGAAAATCGTCAAAAAAGTCGCCAGTCGCCAAACTAAAAATTTTGTCGCCAAGACAAGTAAAAAATCGCCAAATTGGCGACAAGTCGCCAAATCTGGTCACACTGCCGTCCGCTGATATTAAAACTCGAAACAAAGTCCTATATAAATCATATAGCTATAGCTTTTTTTTTATATTAAGTATATAGCTATAGCTGTAAGTCAAGTATACATATATGGGTTATTCTTCGAAAACCGGGATTTTTTATGTCCCAGTTGATTAAAACGTCATACAAGGAGATATTGTTCGAAAAACTTTTTTAAATAATAAAGAGTGTTCGTCTGCTGAAGTTACAACATAAATCAGAGCGTAAAAAAGTATTGCTTTAGTTTTACATGAAAAAAAGGGGCTAAATTAGCGTTACGGGCCTCGTTACGGGCTCATGACGACGGCTGGAAGCTACATACGCACGGCTATTTCATTTTTTCTGCGGCCCATAATCTCAAAGGTATTGACGCAAGCAACATTTTCATGCACTTTTCAGAGCCGAAACACATTGTATATTATATATGACTGGGATTCTGGTAAAGTTGCGGGACCAAAATCTGACAAATTTTAGATTTGCATGGAAAATGCTCTTGCGCGTTGATATCGTTAAACTTGGGCGCTCCAATTTGAACGTTTTGTATTCCACGGACGTCGAGTGTATTGCAGGAATTTTTTCAATTTATCCCCATGCGATTTGCCAGTGTAACGGGCTTGCAAACTCGTCAAGTCAGTCTCCCCAAAATACAATCCCAGAGCCCGTAACGGTGCAAAATGTAGTATATCTTCGCGTAGGGTTGTCGGATCGACTCGACTAATGTGGTATTTAATAGTTAGTAAAAAGTTCTTCATACGCATGCAAGGGCGAAGTGTAAATCTCATTCAGAGCGCCGTAATCTCGATTTTAAGAAGATTTTCTCAGAGTCCGTAACGGTCCGTTTTTTTGCTCAGAGCTGGTAACGGTGCATAACTCGAAGTATTTTGCGCGAATCGTTGAATTTTAAGTAAGACTCGGATTGTAAAGTGCACGTATGTAGATGGTAAATGTTACAATAACTTGCTCTCACAGTCGGCTGTAGGTTGCCGGGACAAAGCGTATTTAATCAATCGAATCGAGGGTACGCGAATATACATCGAATATGACACAATAATATCACTCGCATGTATTATATAATTATTGTTCATACATAATATTGTAAGTTCATACTATTATACATAGAGTACATACATGAAAAAAGGATCAATTTACGTCGGATGAATTGGGGATATACAACGAAAAGGTGGCGGAGAGGGGCGGCCCGCTCACAAACTGCGCGCGATGCTCGAGACTCTCGAGAGTTTATGGTAAAAAAGAGCGTCTCTCATTCCTCCGCCGCCGTTTGCTGCGAGCGAGGGGAGAGATAAAACCCTGATGTTGGGTATAAGTGCAGAATCGGTACGTGCAATCCTGCGATGTGAAAATTGATGTGGTGTCCACAAACTCGATCCCTTTGAGTGCAATATTATCGTCCACCTCCAGCGATAGCCAATTGCGGCGATAGGTCTACAAGAGAGGATTGTCAAAAAAGTTGTCGGAGAGTGTACGGTCGTTGAGAGCCCGCGGGGCTCTCTCGCCTTGTTCGCATCCATCCCAAAGTCCGTGACTCCGTGCGTCGCGAGGAGACGACGTGCATCCAGGACAGCAGCAGCAGCTACGGCGGCCGATGGATGGAGCTCACTGGAATGGCGCCGGCGACGAGGAGATGGAGGAGCGCAGGTCGATCCGGGACGCGGCGGGCGTGCGGCTGCAGGCCAAGCGCAGCAGCTACGGCAGCACGGCCAGGCACGTGACCCGTAACGAGTGCCTCGTCAAGCACCCCGTCGCCAAGACTGACACTCTACAAGGCATCGCCCTTAAATACGGTGTCACGGTATACCTATAAACTAACTGTCCTAAGTAATTTTTGTCGTTAGTTTTTCGTGCGAAATCACCGTCACTAATCATATTCGTTTTGTATGTTTTAAAAACTTTTGCGATCGTTTATCTCCCTGCTGACTCGTTTTGCGGCTCGAATAGGGTATACCCATCCATCGTTTGGTCTGTCCGAAATTAATCCAATTAGATTAATTTTACGCGTCATAACTGCTTAATTTGGCTTTTTTGTATACAAGGATCTTACAGTGTGTACCATGCATGCTTCAAAAGATTTCTCCTTATGTGGCATGCCTTCTCTCTTGTACATACTATTGATACAATTTTGCCATTTTTCTGTAGATTTATGTTGTGAATGTTTCTTGTACTTATTTTTACATGTTGAATACATTTTATTTTTTCGTTTTTCTTTTTTCCATATCAAGTTAAATCATTCACTAATGAAATACATTCATTTCTTTTTTCAGACAGAACAAATTAGAAGGGTAAACAGACTTTGGGCTTCAGACAGTTTATTTTTAAGAGAGCATTTACTTATACCGCTAAGTGCAGATAGTCCTCTGTCAGGCTCAAGCACAGTGACTTCGATTTCAGAAAGTTTCGACAGCACTAACAATGTAAGTTGCCCTCAAATGCATTTAATAATCACACCTTTCTTTAATTCAACATGTATTTATTCTGTTTTAGGCTTCTAGTCTATCTTCAGTATCTTCTCCTGTGGAGGATGACAATTCTTCTGTTAATGATTATTTAGCCAAACTAGATTCTTCAATTGCAAGTGTAAAAAAAGATATTAAAAAAGTACAAGGCAATAGCGAGTAAGTTTAAATATTGAATGGCTATTATTATCAGTACTTGGCTCGTTGTATGATGTTCTGAATCAGTGAACATATTTTTATCAGATTTCTTGGTGAAGGTGATGATGGATATGTACAACGACGAAGAGCATCGGCCAGGTTACGAAATTCCCACCCTATTGTGTCGAATTCTCACTTGGTCTCTGTGGAAAACCAACGACCTTCATCATCGAGTGATATACAAAACTTACCATCAGCAGTAGTTATGACCCAGGGCAGAAAAGTAAGAACTTCTTTGCAAAGGTTACAGAAAGAACAAGATGAGATGTTTCAGTTGTAGCAATTAATGCACGTCCATTAACTTTAAGTTTATTGAATAATAATAATTTAATCATATTTTGGTTTAGGTAGCCTGATGATAAATTACAAATGCACACAGTTCAAAAGTATTAAATGAACGTTCATGAATCATTCTTATCTGTTTGGACTGATGGTAGTATTCTTTGTTCTATTTTTTAATCATACGTACTGTTCAATGATATGAAATGTCAAAGAATTTATCCTAAGTCTGGTATGGTTATATAGTTTTTGTAACAAAATTTTTTACCAGACTACAGATGCAAGTACAATAAATAAAAATACATTTTTTATACATGATCCAATAATTTACTTATTCAAATGCAAACAGTATAGTGTCTGATGTGAAAAAAAGTTTTTGCATTGTAAAATCATTAGGTTTTTTTTACCTTAACCAAAAAATGATTAAAAATGTGATGCCTCTATTTGTGAAACCAGTAAATCATAAAATTTAATGTGTATTTTCAAAAATACACGTTATTTTACTAACTTGCGATAAAAGTTATTACTATTTTTCATCGTTATGATCTTTAAAAAGGACTTTACTGCTTCAACTATCTTGACTAAAAATAAGGTGAAACATCTCAAAATAGAATAAGTTTTGGTTGGATGTATTAAGAGGGGGGATGAAAATGGTTTAAAGGACCTATTTGTTTCAATCCAACGAAACATTCTTTTAAAATATAAGTACGCATTAAGGTACTAAAAAAAAGTCTTGCTCCAAGAGCCAAATGAACAAGTGCATAATTATGTATAGGTACAGTTGTTGGTCACAAGTTGCGCGAGATCGCAAAGTCACGTGACGCCAAGGACACAAATTTAAAGTTACAAAGTTGAAAGTTAAACAAAAATGAATAGGTACCTATCACGATTCACGCGTGTGCCTTAGACCGTGTGCTGGGTTTCGCGCTGATCGATCACGTTTTACCCCAATATTATTACGTTGGATTGAACTTGAAGACTTGATTGTGCGATGCTAGAAAAAATGTATTTTTTTCAAGAAAAATAGTTTAGTTAGATGTATAATTTTCTAAATGATACGATGTTTACAAAGAAAGCTCACAGTTATAAAAATCCATACAATACAACAATAAACGCGTAATATCAAATTGGTAGGCAATACTGTCTATGAGTATGAAATAAAAATGCTCGTCGATTGTTGGCAATATTCTGTACAATCTTAATTATAAGAAAGGACTTTGTGCCAGTCACACTGGGCTCTAAAAGTGCGAGATAATATATGAAAAAAAAAAAACAACTCATTTTTACTACAAAAATAAAAAAGAAAAACGATTCTATTTCACAAAATCATTTTTTGTGGAAGTACCTTGTAACTAATAAGCCACATTATATTTAAAGCACAATTTACAATACTTGTTGATTGTTCCATAGTCACAACGATTTTTTCGATAAGTTGAATATTGTTAATATTTTAAAAGAATTTTATTGAAAGTTGTATTAGTTCGTATTGTCACTTGTGACACTATCGGAGAGCGTAGAGAAAACGATGCTTGAGTATTCTTTGTTTTGATAGCTTTATTATTATTTAAATTTAATAAAAAATGCTGAATGAAAATATTACAAAAATAATCTTGCTTATAAAAATTTATATAGTGTTTCAATGGACCATCATATTTCTGCTAGCAGCTGAAAAATTGAAACATGTATAATATATTTATAACTATGTGCGGACAATGTATAATATATTATGTAAAGTTATATGTCAGTGATTTGTAATTAAAAATGTAAATTAAATGTTCTTAAGAAAAAGTGTTGTAATTTTTCAAAGACCTGAAGAGTTTTAGAGTATCGATTAAAAAATAAATTCAAATGATTTATTATAGTTATTTTTATTTTCAAAATTATTCACAAGATCATTAATGTTGATATGAATACATTCTGAAATAATAACATTGGCTACATTTAACAAATCGTTATGAAGATTCAAAACATAGACTAATGTGCTATTTTCTCATAATTTTTTCTGGTCAATATACACTGATTTGTTTTCTTGGATAAAAGTAGACAAGTATACAAAGGTAAAATAAAATCTATACATGTGACCCGAAATATTTTTTCCGAGTCCTCTAGCATGTTTCCTGATTTTCAAATCAAAAGTAAATAATGTAATAAAGTGGCTAAATTATATACGCGGCACCAGAGCAGAGATCATCTGGCTTTTTCCAGATCTCGTAAGCGTTTGATTGCACGCTTTCGAGAAACGCAGACACTCTGAATACAGATTGCATTTGTAAAATTTAATGATTTTTTAATCTCCGACTTGGATATAAAATTTCATTAGTTCTAAATATATTTATTCACTTCTTAACATGAAAGACGATTGCTAACGCAAATAAAGATCCTTTAAAGGTTTAAAAATTAGAAATAATATAAATTCTTTTAAACTTTTGATATAAAAAAAAAGGGTAAATAAAAAAAAAAGTTATTTAAGGATGAATACTTAATGTATTATCAATATTGAATTCGATGACTATCATCGAACAGTTTCGCTGTCAATCGCCTTTGTACGTAATCATACACCTATGATAGTTTCTCTAAATCTAAAGGGCTGTCAAACTTCCATATTTTTAAATTGCTTAAAACCGAATCACCATCTTCCTTTCTATTATCTTTTTTGCAACAACTCATCTTCATAGCGTTTCTTTCTGTTATACAGAATATATAACTCACATATCTTCAACAGACACATACATATAATATTTGTACATGGGTAATTAATTAATCATATCCAATGAAAAATGAATCGAATCAATAATTGAATTCACTTACATCAAAAATAGACTATTAGCCAAGTTTAAGCATTGATGTGCGTGAATTTGCACGCTGATTCGAATGTTCTATGCTTGGTCTTGATCACGAAAGCTACCGTACGATAATTCTGACCCTCCCAAGCTAGCAGCACATGGTTTCATTAGCAATCCTGATCATATAGTTAGATGTTGTGATTAACGATAATTTACTTTTTGTTTCCGTGCCATCTTTATTTTTATATACATTCTAAATCAGACAGCCGTTATTAATTACTTTTTTTTTTTTCATTAAAAATCACGAATGTCAACAACAGATCGTACAGATTTTTTTCATCCTTCCATTACTTTCTCCAAATGAAAAATGCTCTTTATAAATGAAGGGAATTGTTTTAAAGCACATTTAGTGCACCGACATCTCTTGCAATGTTTATTCAACATTAATGCTAATGCAGGTTGAAATGGCACACGCACAAATGACGTGTAGACATTTTCACGATGCGGACGCTGTTGTATGTGTAACGTGTAGCAAGTACGAGCGTTGATTTAGTAGCTTACGCACGGCCCCGAGGCTTTTTGCGAGCTGAAGAGGGGCCCTCGCCAGCGCTGCTCGTCGACGGAGTTGGTGCTGCTGCCACCGCTACTGCCGTTACTGTTGCTGTTGATGTACTATTAGCGCTGCTACTGCTGGCTGTTCTTTTAGGACGACCGCCTGCCGCCGCCAGTTTGGCTTCCTGTGTCGAGGTGGACGGCTGCGGTGTTATAGCAGATGCTTCAGGACAAATTAAGAAAGGTTTTTGACAATGGATCTATAGCCGTTTGGAATTACAGTGAATAAAGACTAAGTACTTACTACGCGATTTTGCTCTCGATTGTGCAGGAGTGCTCATACCGCTAGTGCTCGGCACTGCTTTCGGAGGAGCTTTCTTGGTTTCTGCAGCCTTTTTTGGCTCAGCAGCTTTCTTGACAGGAGTCACCACGCCAGAAGTGCTGGGCGTTGCAGTAACTCCTTTATTCCGGTTCATAGCTCGCTCAGCCCTGCTAGGGCCCTTTGATGTCGAAGGAGTGGGTGCAGCCGCGGCAGCTTTACTTGCCACCCTCTTGGTTTGACTTCTCTTACGATTGCTCAGGCTCACCTGTTTTTCAGAATCATCTGAGGAGGAGCTTTCATCGTCATCCTCTTCTTCAGATTCATCATCCTCGTCTTCGGACTCGTCGCTCTTTCTGCGCTGACGTTTAGCTTTAGGCTTCCCGGGACTGCTTTTGCCTTTCCTTTTTTTCAACTGATCTTCATCCCTGTATAATGAAATATCCACTAAAACAAATCAAAGTCGCTTCGTTAGTTTTGACTCTCATATTTATGATTGATGCACTCGATTTTTTTTTTTACAAATGAAGTACTAAGCACTTACAACCATCAGGATGTTCTTCAGTTACTTTTGGTTTTTCTGAAAGGCCAGCCTCAACATCAATAGCTCGTTTTAAAATATTTTCTGTTCTTAGAAGTTCGTACTTGGTCAGTTGATACTTATTTTTCTCCACTTTGTTTAGATTAAGATTTGTCAATATGCAGTCAAAATCTGAAAAAGTTATTTTTGTAAACACCAATTTTCAGTCATGATATTTTGAATTCACGTGACTCAGTAGCTTACCGGTAAAATCATAGAAATCTGGAGAATATATCTCTCCATTATTCTTCTCTTGGGATAACCAGCGAATACGTATACGTTTGCTAGATTTGTAAATATTTTGCATCGCCTGACAAACGTAAAAACTTCCTTCTGTGTTCCTTACTGCCAAGAATTCATTCCTATAAAAAAATTAACGAGCGTCAAATTAATTCCATACGAATTTTAAAGAAATCATTGTTCAACGAAACACTAACTTGTAAAACACAATGAGTTTATCATCGCCGCTCTTGGGGGTCTGCTTGGACGTAGTTTTAATGATCGCCACGTATTCCGGTAAGGGGCTTTGATACGGAGTCGTTGGCACTCGGTTGCGTCTCGATCTCGATCCACCGTCACTAGGCGTCGAGCTTACACTCTTTGTCTCCTTCGGCTCACGGGACCTTCTTTTGGCAGCAGGTCGCGAAGATGTCGGCGTCTTGGCATCCTTGGCTTCTGCTGCTTTTTCGGGGTTCTCTGCTGCCTTGGTCGGTGTTGTCTGAGCTTTAGAAGGAGATTTTTGTGCAGAAGTTTCAGCCTTGGATGCTGCACTATCGTTAGACTTCTGCAACGTTGTTGGCGGCTGTGCTGCTTTCTGTGATGAGATAGGAGTAGTAGCAGTAGCAGCAGCAGCAGCAGCAGCAGCAGCTGATACGGCTTCTTCTTTTAGCCCACTATCTGTAACAGTTTTCTTTTCGTCGGCTTTATTTTGCGCTGCAGATGCTAAAGCCTGTGTGCCTGGCTTGACCTCAGTGGATTGACCAGACTTGGCTTCCAAGTTCTTGGGTCCTTCTTGGGCAACTCCACCTCCAGTAGAAGCACCTAGCTTCGTTTGCTCTGCAGCTGATTTGTCAACAGCGGCAGGAGTGACTTGCGCTACCGATGCAGCAGCCATTGGATTTAGTGTCGATGTTGCCGACGTACCCTGTGTCAAACCCGGTACAGTATTCGCAATGTTTGTAGTTGAGGGAGCTACATTATGGATAGAAGCAGCAGGTGCCAAAGATGGAGTCGAACCCGGAGTAGATGTCGCTACTCCGACATTTGCAGGCAACAAACCCAGACTACCCTGTTTGTTATCTTTATCAGCCTGAAAGTAACAGATTACAATTATTCAAGGAACCTTCTGTCGATGATCTAAAAATGATTGAAAGAAATGTAAACTACTTTTGATTGCTCCATGCCGTTTTGAACTAATTTAGCAGGATCAGACTGCTGTTCTTGTTCTTTGTGCTGCTGCTGCTGCTGTTGCTGCTGCTGCTGCTGATGATGATGACTTGGTTGCTGTGATTGTAGTGGTTGCTGAAGCGGCATTTGTTGTTGCTGCTGCAATTGTTGCATATGTTGCTGCTGGTCAATTGGAATGTTGTTAGTAAATGGTGGCTGATAAGGAGCCCTGTGCTCTTGAATCAGACTGAGTGGTTGAGTAGGTGATTGCAAAGTCATGTAACTGAGATTAGTGTTCGGTAGAGGCTTCATGCCACCACTGGACTGGTCAGTAGGTGGCACTACTTTTGGGGAGACCATGTTCATGGGCATCATGGTGTGGCCGGACGACGCAGTTGGAGTTCCTACCCCAGGCATTGATGCTTTGATAGCAGGTGCACTCATGTCCTATGTACAACAGCTGACAAGAGCTATTTTTGGCCCCTAGCAAAGCCAAAAATCTGCAGTATCCTTAAGTGCAGATCATTCAGTAGTTTTGAGCTGACTTCAAATTATTGGTGGACCTCGTATTTATTGACCTGCAACGAAAATGATTTATTAATAAGTTTTTGATAATGATACTTTGTAAAAGTTTTAAATTAACTTCTAATGTTTGACTTTCAATACTTTTGCATACTCTTGTACAGTGTAAAATGAAACGTATTCATCATCAGATCTGTAGAATCGTTACATCGCGTGAAAAGATTTTTTTTTTTTTTTTATTTCCAGGAATCGACGACCTTTTAATTTCGATGTATAAATTAAGATTTGGAAACTGTGCTATTTTTAATTGGGAAAAACGACCGAATAAATTGAGAAAATTACCTAATATTTTGACCGCATTGCAAATAAATTGTCAAGGTTCATTGACCTTAAGAAAATAATTTTGTACTACGAGGTGGAAAAAAGATTTGCAAATTTTTACCGTAAACTTCGAACAACTCTGGACACACATGAAATATTTAATAAGAAACAAAAAGAAAAGAAAAAAAGCTCCAAATAGATGTAACATTAAAATCATACGCCTATTAGGTTCATTAGGTACAAGAGACAGCACAATACACTCTCTCAAGACGACAGACAGTAATTACAACGGCCGGCATCTTTCGAGTATATTACAGTGTACAAGTAAGCAGTATAGGTACAAGAATAGAGTGTTTGTGCCTCTCTCTGCTCCGAAGTCGTGTCTTTCGGCCAATGCTCGGGAATTCGATTCGTATATAGCTATCGATATATCTATACGTAGATATAATACACCACCTCTGCCCCATCTATCCATCAGCGCGAGCCAAGAGAGAGCCACAGAAAAAGAGGGTACCACAATAGTATCATGATCGATCAAACATTGATCAATGAACCATATACGTTTGGAGAGGAAAATAAATAACACGAGGAGAACTCGCTTGCAGATACATAAATACGTCGTCCTCGTAACATAAATATTTTAGTGCGAGTAATGTTATTCCAAACTTGGGTGTTATTTTTAACTTTGGACGTTTGTTTCCCCTCGTCAAGAACAACAGTGTTCGACACCTGCACGAGTGTCGAGAACTGTACCAAGTACTAACCGCTTATTATGTTTTTTTCGATTAAAGGACAGCAAAAAATCCCCCCCCCCCCCCCCCACGAACGGGAGCTTTTGCCTTCCGCATATAGATTGGAAGGTAATGGGAGTAGGGGCACGATATGCCATATGCAGCAGAAACAGTAGCTGCAGCAGCCCTCGAGCTCGAGGGCACGAGTAACGCGCGCGGCGCAACCGGCTTCAACTGTTCAACAACGCTGCTAGTATAAAGCAATACATGGGTGTTATCGTCTCCGCGTTGCGCGGATACGCCGGTGACGACCGTGTACTTACTATAATACAACATGCAGACGGACGCGTACAAGTACAACTTGCGAGTAATATCAAGTATTATATAACTGTAAAGAGCCGCGAGCGCGCGAAACACGGTACAAGAAGGTAAAATACATAAAACTGATGCACATCATGCCTATGCAGGGTGCCCTAGCTGAAGTGTTCGATTGTACACACAGAAACTTCAATACCTCATTTCATCCAACAGGGGAGGAAAGACAGGGAGAGAGAGAGAGAGAGAGAGCGAGCGCAAGTGCAGCAACTGCAGCAGAGACAGAAAGGGAGGAGGACTGTACGTATGGAGTCAAAAGAGGTGGTGGTGGCGGGCAGCAGCAAGTGAGGGGAACTCCCTGCAAACAAGAGAGAGAAAAAGACATGCAAGCCATGGGCCATGGGGGGACGACGACGACGACGACGATTTACGAGGGCTGCTTGCAAGCTAGCCCTTCCCTCCGCGCGCGCGCGCGTTCGCTCGCTCTACAATCTACATCGTCATTATTATACTTATTCTCTCGCTCTCCCTCTTTATTTTACTCCCGGTAAACATAAACACTGTTGTTGCTGCCTAGGTTTTAAGTATATTATACTATACTTGCTAGTATTTTAATACACAACACGCGTACGTATATACAAGCGCACGATTCGCCGGGTGCGCGCGTTACTGTGTACCTAATAGTTGTCGTATAGTCGTACGCAGCCGCGAATCGAATATTCCGTCCCCGATGGGCTTTATAATGCATTCATCTACTCCGCGCCCGTATTCCCACCGCCTGATGGCCATCGCACCGACTCTGACGCGTGGGTGTACAGTTGCTGCGCTATATAGGTGGTACACGAAGTTCGATATGCCAATTGAAGCGTGGGCGCGCACAAGAATGCGTGTGCGTTATACTGCACGCTTACTTACAATAGTATAATATACTTATACACGTCTCCGTAGGTCCGTAATCCGTATAGGGCATAATATATACTCTCCCCAGAGCTCGTACATACTCTCCTCTCCGCTGATCCTCTCTCTACTTCTCCTCTGCTTCGTATATTACTTGTATGCATGTATATATGCAAGTACCTCCGTTGGCGCCAAGAACGCCACGCTGAAGTATACAAGAACGGGACGATCCCGTGTTTACCCCTCCTCCCCCCGACCAGTGTGTGTGTATCATCCGGCTGCTCCGAAATTTTCCGAAACAAGTGGAGGAAAAAATGGGAGCAATGTTCCTGTAGGGACTTTTATTAATTTTCAATATAATCTCCGTCTGCTCCGTCAAGCTCGCCGTCAAACCGCAACAAGCCTGTTGCGGTACGAAAGAAAAAAAAAAACAAAAACCACGTATGCGCCACTTGCCGCGTTACGGCATAATAATCATATCTTCTCCTTTTGTGTCGTATCTTGGTACAGCACCACACGTCGCGTACAATTAGCCGCGGGAGGAGACACCATACGCCTACGCCGAACCCTCCCGACACGATCGTTCGTATATTGTACATTGTATTGTATTATATCGTAGTGCAATTAGCCAACACGTAATCGCGGCGCACCGTTACTCTTTGCACTTGTTAAGTATGTAATTTATGCTCACGGACGGTACACGATGACGAATTGCACGCGCGGCCGCGGCGAACGCGAGTGCTCCTCTGCAAGGTATATTATACCTATATACACCCTCGAATTGGTATATATATATAATGTGTAAAATATGTTAGGCGGCGCACAAACGGGCGCTAAATGTGACACGCAATAAATTCAGACACTATCTCAAAGAAACTTACCGACTCCGTAGTCCATAATTGTTGTATGTATACCTGATGCCTGGCGCGCGCGCGCGCGTGTGTGGGTGTGATGCTGCTCGCCCGCGAGAAAAAATATACATATAATATAAGTATACGGAGGAAATTATGAGTTTAGTTGCACGCGGTGGCGGCGGCGGCGACTAAGTTCTCTTCCTCTCTCTCCGAACTCACTCTACTGTTGTATTATGTACACCACTGTTTTCTATGCTATTGCTACTATATAAACTTTCACCTCTCGGTCTCGGATTGGATTACATGATTGTTATCCGCACGAACACAGGGAGAGACCTGCCGTCGTTGTCGTGCACATTATCGCGCGCACAAACACAGTTGACTATTACACACTTCGGGTATGTCGGTAAGTATAATATACAAGACTACTACAGCCCTTCGGACTCCGGATAGTTGTTTTGGAGCAACTCTCTGCCGCTGCGGGCTCTCGTGATGCCTCTCGCACGATCCACGGCGGCACGGCTTAATGGCTAATGTATATATGTGTACTGTATACACTTATAAGTAGGTATAGGTAGCTGCTGCTACATTAGATATCTTATAAGCCGAGGAGGCGAAGCCAGCCAGCTACTCTCTCACGAAGACGACAACCGAAGAACCGACAACGCGCGCGCAAACTCCGAACAACACTAGGGTACACATGGACGTCACCGACACACCACAGTCAGAGAGAAAACACGGAGAGCGAAGAGGAGTAAGTACGAAGGTATGGGTAATATATGGCAGAGCACAAGGTATAAAAGCCGGGTGGTGGAGGTAAGCCAAGTATGAGTATAATATTGTCGGGCAAGTCACGCGAAAAAATGTTTTCCACAAAATTAAGCCAACAACTCGATTGCAGGCTGCCGTTGTTGTTGGTGATGTGCCTTCGACATAGTTTTTATTTGACTGTTCGACACAACCCGAACCAAGTGAACGAATAAGCGAACGATATCGGATATGGTGACGGCGACGGCGACGGCGGCGGCGCGGGCGTCTCTCGCTCTTTCTCTTTCCCTCGTCCGGCTCGATCGCGGCACAACGAAGATGAACCAAACGAAATTAAATGAAATGACTGAAGCAGAGCCTCCCGCGCACACGGCTGCTGAGAAGAAATAATATGAACGAACAAGGGTCTTTTCCTCAATTATTTACCTAACCGCGCATGACGTATTTTGCTGTGGAGGAAACGAAAATTTTCCACATATTTATATTTTGTATACATTTGAAAAAAAACTCTGACCCATTGCCGCTTTGGAGCTAGTATGCACACTCAATGGAAAAAGAAATGGTAGAATATACACGTTTGAACCTTCCATCCAATCAGCGGAGACGTTTTACAGAACCATCCAATAGGATGAAGCCGTTCATAATATGTCAAGTCTACGAATTTCTTTTCATTGGTGTAGTATCTGCTCAAGTATGTACCTTATAGGTACTATTTGCAACCACTCTCGCACATACGGAGATTACGGAGCCGTTGCTTGCAAGAGCATGCTCTTATTCTTTTCTGCTTCCCGCCGTCCTCGTCTTCCTCACACCCCTCACATTTTGGGAGTTATTTCGTCCACATACTCCACGTTTATACACTCATATCATACAAATGCATTTGGATCAAAATTTTCAAGCTCACGTCCATCGGTGATGCTTTTTGCCCGCCAACGAGCTCGTGTCAATATTATACCCGAATGTACCGAATCCCAAGAGTTCCAGAACTCGCTTCCTCTGCTGGCACAGGCTGTATACATACCTATACAATACCTGCAATGACGAATCGAATCAACAGAGACCGCGTGATGGGAGAAAAGAAAAAGGGGGGGAAACTGAGTGTCTTTAACCTTGCGTGAGTCGAGGAGGCACCCGCACCTCGACGTCTACCACGAGGTGATCGTTCGTTTGTACGTGTACTTACAATTCTCTCTCCAGGTGCAGGTACACCAGAGATGGACGTCCCACGGATGGCGGTGTCGGTCCACCCAACGAGGAGGCGGCCCCCGGGGGTTTTCGCCTTCCACCTTTGCTTCTTCTCTGCCCTTTATTTTCTCGAGCTCCTTATTCTCTCTTCCATTCGATGTGCCTGATGACGGTGTGCTCTCCCCAAGCTGCTGCTGCTGCTGCTGGCTCCGGATATTTTTGTGGCACTTTTTTCTCTACCTTTCAGCACTGTGTCAACGTAATCACCACGAGGCGACGCACACACCACCCACCTATACTTATTTTACTTTTAAACAGTAATTATCGAGATATCATCGTATATACACAACAAGATTACACGCGGCGTTATATAGTCGGCGTCCGGCTTAATGTTCCCCTGTCTCCTTTTTAGTTCTTTCACGCGCGCACACACCGCACAGCTTATTTTTTTTTCTTATGACGCGACGCACGCTGACACTATATATACACTGTACAGTATATGTATTGAATTGAATACCGTATATAATACTACTACCCGTTTTATTTTAATGGATACTTCTCTATCTTTATCCGTCTTTCTTTCTTTTTTTGTCTTTCAATTCTTTTCCCCCTTGCTTGTTGATACTCTTTCCAAGACACTTCTCTAGTTCTCTCTCTTTGAAAATAACTGTGTTCCAACTGTTCCAAGTCACTTCCAAGTTCCCCAAGTTGATAGAAGATGAAAGAGGAACGGAGAACGTGTGCGGAGCGGTATGTAGAGGGGGTAGGTCCGGTCCGTGACGCTGCATAACGTCGATGCGGGTGATTTGATTATTGTAAAGCGAACGTTGATTTGCTAAATTTGCTTTATTTCGATGTTCATATGCATACTTATAGGTTATTATTCTACGGTGAAAAATTATTGACAAATAACAATTGTAACTATCGAATATGTGTGTGGCAAATATAAACGGATATGCATCTATAATTCAGTTAATTGTAGCTATTTAACTTTTAAATACAAACATTTTGATAATGTAAGTTGCAGAATTTTTGTAATTTGTAAAATTATTTATTTATCTGGGTAAAATTTTAGAGAATTCCATTCAATGTGTATAAAAATATGAAAAAAAAGTTGATAACTATATCAATTTTACATTATGTATATTTGTATGTATAGTATTTACAGTTAATTAATAAATTAATTCCTATCATTAATGTTTTAAAGCTGTCACTACCGAGAATCAGGCTGATAATAAAAAAGAGCCATTGCTGGATCTTCGTTTTCGCACGTGATCAACACGTCTCTAAATTTATCGAGTATCTGTAACAACTGAGAGCGCCGAATATTTTCTAAATACATTATCTCCTCCAAGTGATGTGCACCCTTGAAGTAGCCCAATCGACATAATCTCTCTAATAAAATAACATCATCTGATGGGTAATCGTCTGATTGGTATGAATACAGTTCGTCTGTTTTGTCTAAATTTATGTCTTTTTCAGAATCAACAGATGCTTTGGATGTTTCATTCAAGCTCCAAGTACTGCTTTCCATTACTCCAGCAGAACCGTTACTTGGCAAATCATTCAATGGTCCCAGTCCGTTAATGGCATCTTGATTGTTCTATAAAAAAAAAAGGAAATAAAAGTTTTTATACATTGCTTCTGCTCAGAAAAAAAAAAAGAAAAAGAAAAATCGAGATATGTACGCACAACAGATGCACGTCCATGCACTGTTGGCATGTACTGAACATAGGTATGTAGTTGGAGCAGAAAATGATTTTTTAGTAGCCAAATTATTATTTTGACTAATTGTGATTGCTGTTGAGGCTGATGCAATGGATTTAATTTTTGGCTTATTGAAGTTGGCAGAGAAAATTCACTGATAACCTGGAAAAAAAACAGTAAATTAAGAATATTTATAAAATTTTCATTATTTCAAAAATAAATACCTGCAACAAGCACATTCCTGGAAATTGTTCGGAAAATGCCTCCAGCATGCGACTTGTTAATACTGCATCAGGAGATACGACATAAACATTATTCTCGCACAAAGGATATATTATAGTAGCCTTGGCCCAGTAGACTAAATGACCAGTCAATTGAAAAATTTGAGACAATGTCAAGTCAGAATCAGCAGCTAAAGTCTGTAGACTCTTTAATGGACTGTACATGTGTATAAGACGACAGAGTGCAGGCGACTGGTCTGTTGGCAGGGACTCTAGTAGGTCCGTTGGCTCAGCTAAAAGTAGTAATCCATGATAAGGTCTAAGATTGTCTAAGCATCTGTCAATGATTTCAGGATCCACAACGAAGCCCTTCTTATGTGATTGATGCACTTTTTGTGGTAAACAAAAACTCACTTGTATCCATTTGTCAATCATAATATTTATGATGCCAGAAGTACTTAGACTGTTGAAAATTGATTTTAAATCCTTTGCAAGAAAGCTTTTTTGTAAAATTGTTTCGTAAGTTGACTCATAACTATCACTCTCTTCTTCAGATCTGAAACGAAAAATTTGATGAAAGTTATTTAGTTAGTGAAGTGTAAAAAACTCAAATGAATACCTAGCTGCAACTTCATCATGGGCAGACACCATTATTTTTATTTCATCTGATAAATATCCACACCTTTTCTCTTCGTGCCTCAGAGCAATTCCTAATCTACAAATGTAAAAAATAACACTTGTATCTACAATCTGTAACACTGGAGTACTAGTATCACGCACCTTTTGCTCAAATCATAGTAACATTTCACCACAGCGTGACTAGCTTGTGCTTGTAATGCAAAGACAACGTTGAAAAGCATGGAGGAGTTAACTTCTTTGGGACCTCTAGATGGTAACAGAGTTGGATGACCTACAAATCTTACTTCGTTGACTTTTAATTCGAATTTTAATTCACACAGCTCTGGTTTCACAGCAAAGAGTGTGGACAAAACATCATCTGGTAATCCAGTGAGATTCCCACTAAACTGATTTGGATATGCTATTGACTAGATGGAAAAAATTGAATTCATTAATAGAGGTGATTCAAGTGGGCACTTAAGTACTTGACGAAAAAAATATTTAAAAAAATATCAATGAACCTGCAATGAATCCTCAGCAATTATCATGGAGTAAGGATTCTTCTTCTTCCGACACTGACTGGCATCCCTCTGATGATTAGTAACGTGAGGATAACGAAAGAGAATACGGTCGCCTTTACTGTCGCTTTTGACGAGAATAACGCTCAGAGGATTGATTTCCATTATTGCTGCTTTCTTTTGAAGTGCATATTATAACTTTAAGTTAAGGAAAAGTCTAAGTGACCCTTGCTGTTTGCGACACAGTTCTGTGCTGTTTTTGATGAAAGTCTAATAAGGAAAATGACACTAATTTAAAAAAAAATACAAATTCGCGTATTTTCCATGGATTTCCAGATGTGCACATAGCTCCAATTTACTTGTATGCTTATCGTATTTTAGAATTGCAAAAAAATCATTTTTTATTAATGAAAAATATGCGTACCTTGTCACGCAATAGCTTATTTAGTTAAATCCCACGACTACAGAAACAAAAAAACAATTCATCGTTTCCTTATCTCGTTTGATCGACACTGATAAATTAGTTTAGAGATAAAATTGAGAGGTCTGGTCACTCTGGCCAACGATAACAGGTTTTTGTATATACATGTATACGCTTGTATAGTTTGTTATTAGTCCTTTTTCATATAATAGACACGCTAATGTTTTCATCGTCTTGGTCACGTGACAGCTGTCGGTAGGGTGGATTAGCGTTTAGTTGATGATATCATATGAGTTGAGGAAAATGGGAGGAAGCTCAACGGTCGAGTCAACACTCAACACGTTCAGCTTTTTTTTTTATCACGCGTGATCAAGACGCTGAGGCGACTTATTCCAAATGACGCGACGTCGCGACACTCGGTGTCGCGCGACAAAACTCAAGTTGTCATTTGGAACGTTCGCAATGAAAATAAAAGGTGTCGCGCGACGGAACTTGAACGATGTATAGGTATATCTCAGCCAAATTATAGCTGTAAGTCTATTCAGCTATAAGGTGGCCAATGTAATGACAGTCGAACAAACTCAGCGACTATAACCTGGCGAATGTGTACCTATATATCGTTCAAGTTCTGTCTCGCGACACCTTTTCATTGCGCGAACGTTCCAAATGACAACTTGACTTGTGTCGCGCGACACTCGAGTGTCGCGTCATTTGGAATAGCCTCGCTATTAGCCACTGAAAACTAGCGTCTATGAAAATGGACCTTTAGAGAAAAAAAGCCATCAAAACGTCTCGGGACAGTCCGGACTCCGGACTCTTTGGGGCCTAATTCACAAAAAGTGAGCACCGCTAAGCATATGTTGAAAGTATACCTATATATTATGTACACGGCATATATAGGTATACTTTCAACATATGCTTAGCGGTGAATTAGGCCCCACCGTATGCTTAGCGGTGAATTAGGCCCCACCGCCCCAAGGCCCCCAGGAGCCGTACCCGTACTTAGTGTGTGTGTACATACACCTTTTTCTACATCTTCTGCCATACAACTTTCATCTCAAAGACGTCTTAAGATGTATTTAAGAGAAAATTGGTTTTTTCCAGATCCAATAGAAAAGTTACGCATTACGGGCACTACGGGCGGCTTATTGTCTACGGCCCCCACGTGTGTTCCAGAAAGGCTTTCCGTAAATTCCGACACTTACGGACAACTTTATCATGAAATATGTACATACATACGATATCGTAAGACATTATTAAGTTGTCAGTAAGTTATCAGAAAGCCTTTCTGGAACATATTTTAATTGATCTCCAATGGAATATACCGACATTCGGTAATTTCGGTATTCGAAATTTTTTAAAATTTTATTTTATTTTACGTCCTTTTCGTAACAAGTACATACAGACGGAGGATTACATACATCAGTATATTACAACAATTTTCTAGTCGCACATATATTTTTGATACTACATCATTTTTTGACTTTTCTGTTTCTAGGTAGTCAAACCCATACACATAGATCAGTAACATTTTCGTACAAATTCTTTTTCGACCTTATTTCCAGGTAGTCTAACCCATATACATAGATCATCTTTTATTTTATACTCAGCCAATAAATATCCTCAAAAGCTAATTCTTAGCCTAATCCGGCGAACTGGATTCAAATTTTTGGCCAGAGTCCACAGAAAAAATCTGAGTGCCCTGACCGGGATTTGAACCCATGACCCCGACGGCATCGTTGTTTCCGAAGATAGCACGCTACCAACTAACCCAACTAAGCCAACTAAGCCGACCCAATGATCTAGTTTTTTAATTTTATTC
>JAPYYV010003207.1:0-28241 GCA_030522625.1 Copidosoma aretas
ACGTAAAGGTTACATTAAATAAATTAAATATTATAAGATATAATAAAAATAAAAAGAATATAGTAAAAAAAAATAAGCATCAGTATGAATGTTATCAGTGGCAATGTGTACAGTGGGGGGTTGGCGCGCGGAGCGCGCAGGGGGGCGAAGCCCCACTCGTATATATATATATATATGCATATATATAAAGTTTTTCTCTGTTCTGGCTCTGTTTGCTGGACCAAAGAAGTCTCCAGATCTTCTTGCTCACGCAAGACAAACTGTTGAAAATCTCTGAGGACCATCCGGGACAGTTAATTTATGTGAATTCCGAAGGCGATAAAATTTTGCTGGTCACAACAAATGGTACACGATATGAGATAGGTAAAGTTGGATTTGTTTTTTTGGACTACGTTTTTTTTTATATACTTAATGTAAATAATACGCGTCCTGAATTGCTGTTTGTCCTGACGTAAACAACATTAAGCAAATTTATATTTCAAAATGTGTTTTTAGTTGTTGTTCGCTGAGAATAACATTTAAAATTGAGATATCTCTCTCTCTCTCAGTTGCTGTTCGATGACGAGACGAGATGTTTAATCACTTGGGGCACCGTAGTTTTCTTGATTGTTGTTCGCCAAAAACTGTGTTGTGCATGAATACATATAAGAATCTGATTTTCAGATATGGATTCCCAAAGTGAAGAAACAGCTAGAGTAGTTCGAGAAGTTGCCGAGAAAAATAAGAACCTCGGGCAGTTAGACAAGGAAACTGAAGAAGGTGAACTACCAGACGTTGCCGATCCGGTTGATTACGCAGACCCAACCGATTTAGCCTTTGTAAAAGACCTCCTTACTATTAGCCCTGATGAGTCCCTAAAACTGAAAAATAAGTTTGACCACAAGCTAGATTGGAATCCGGCCTGGATGAAAGGTAATAATACCCTAAAATTTATTGAAAATAAAAAGGTAGAATGGAACTTAAGCGAATTAAAACTAAATAATAAAACAAAAACAAACAAACAAACTTTTAAACCTAATTCTTCCATAGAAACAGAAGCTAGACTGAGCAAGCTAGTAGGAAAGCTGGAAGAATACGCAACAAAGAAAGACATGAAAAGGGGAAACAATGAGATTTGGGAAAATTTAGATCAAGCAGTAGCTACATTTATAGACCATACCAATACAATGAAAGATAACTTTTATGAGACTGAACGTCAGGTAAACATTTGGAAAGCTCAGGAACGGGAAAAAAAGGAGAACGGGGTAGAGGAAAATTTTAACAACAGTTCTCCTGCACAAAATCACAAAATCGATAATAAGAAAAATCTAAAAATAGTGAAACTATAGATAAAGAATTGCTCAGTCAAACAATCAGGGAAGAGTTAGTAAAATATAATATGTCAGAATCATTATCTCAAAATAAAATTCCTATTGAATTGTCAAACAGTGATACTGCTAGTAGGCGCGATTACAAATTAACTTAAAAACTATATATTAATTGATTTATGGACTATTTAAATTCGGAGTGAATGATTACAGATTTATTATATGTGATAGATGATCAGGTAAAAACAACTAAACAGCTAGATAAGGAAAACTTAGAAAAAAATAAAGTTCAAGTTAGAGATATAATTATTAACAGAATAGATCCCCTTTATCACTCGAAGGTAGCCGATACTCGAGATCCCAAATAACTGATTAGCAAAATCAAAGAATTAAAGGATAGTGAAGAAATGCTGTCCTCGGCCGGTCTTAGGAGAAAATTATATAATTCAAGGTACAATCCAAACAAAGAATTCGCCTCTATGTTGTGGAACAAGTTTGATAGAATAGTTAGAACATACGAAAATCTACCGGATATTACTAAGCTATTTAACATTGAAATTCGAGACGCATTTTTCGAAGCTGTCGTTGTAAATTTACCAACTATAAGAGATGTACAATTTTTAAATAAAAACACTACAGGCAAAGACTTAACGCTAGATCAACTTAAGACATATATTATACAGCAGGAAGCGGCTAGAAGTGATGGAGAAAATGCTCAGAGGCAGGCTTCGATTCCGACAGCATTCTCGAGCAGGGTTGTAGATAGGTCTGACACTTTGTGCATGAAGTACGGTAATAAAGGCCACAGGCTGGAAGAATGTACCAGAAACATGCCCATGTGCTACCGATGTAGGAGATATGAAGGACACATCTCTAAATACTGTCCGTACACTGATGCTCAGTGAGAGGAGATAAAAGCTGGAAAGAGGTATGACACAAATAAATTTGATGATAATTACAATAGGGGAAACTTTAAAAGAGGTACTAAAATATCGAATCAAAACTTCCGGGACTCATCAGACTCTAAAAGGCCAAAGTAGGAAAATGATAGAGGTAGAGGAAAAGCTAGAGGTAGGGGTAGGGACAGAGGTCGAAGTCGGGGGCGCGGTGAAAGTAGCCATGATCAAAGTCAGATCAAACCAACCGAGGAAAAACAGAATAACAACTTAAATGATAAAGGTAAGTCCACAATACTATATACGAATAACAAGCTGGAACGAGTTACCTATAATAATAACAATGATTTATTAAAATTTATAGCCGAATCAGGTGCCACAGATCACATGACTAATGCTAGACTAATCTTTAAAAAGCTAGATGAAACTAGAAAATTCAATATAAGCTGTGCGAACGAAAATAACGAAGCGATATTAAGATCGGAGGGAGTCAGTGTAATTAATGGTTGTTCTTCGAATAATAAATTAGTTAAACTAAATAATGTCATATATTCTAAATCGCTAGCAGAAAATTTATCATCACTGAGAAAATTTGTCGAAAATGGCTTTAGTGTGTTTTTTGAAAAAGAAGTAATCAATATTTTTGATCCCAGCTCCAATGAAACACTCATGTCAGGTTTATACAAATCTCCTTACTGGATGATTGCAAGCTTTAAGACCCTTATGCATCAGATAAATCTATTGCTTATTTGGCAACGGGAGAACGTAGATATATGACTAGAGGGGCAACTGCTGACGCGTTAGAAAGTGAGAAAAATAAAAGGCTAGAAGTCTAAATGGAGTCCGAATCAAGTAACTCAACGCTAGAAGAGATGATGCAAACAAATAATCTTACAAACGCGGACCCCGAATCAGAGCTAAATGAGCCTGGCTCTAATCACTCTGATTTTTGTGAAACTCTGTGTGATAGAAAAAATAATGAAGTAAATGATTTTGAAAATAAAGATACAGACCCAGAGATAGATACGAATAAACTAAATCTACTTGAATTTAACAATAAAGCAATGCTTTGGCATGTTAGATTAGGACATGCGTCCTTAAATTACCTAAAAGAAGTTCAAAGAAGATTTGCTACTATTAAAGACCTACAACAAGCAAAGTTCGATGAATCAATTACAGATTGTGAAGTTTGCATTGTCTCAAAGTTTGATAAGTTATCGTTTAAACAAGTTAAACACAGAGCTTCTAGACCACTGAAAATCGTTCATGCAGATACTATGGGACCTATTAGTCCCGCAAGTAATCCTAAAGGTTATAGATTCACTGCTGTATTTGTAGATGATTTTTCACGAGTTGCTATGGCATATTCTATGAAAAATAAGTCTGAAACCAGTCACTGTTTAGAATCGTTCGTAAAGAGTGCTAGAAACTTAATAGGAAGCGTTGAAAAGGTATGTTATTTAAGATGTGATCAGGGCACGGAATTCACAGTAAAGTACACGCTAGAAGTTTTGAAAAGGCTAGAAGTTGAACTGCAGCTAGATAGTCCCGACACACCGGAACATAATGGCGTAGCCGAAAGATTAAATCAAACTATCCAAAAAAAAGTTAGAGCACTCATGTATTATACCAAACTTCCAGAATCCATGTGGGATCTAGCACTGAGTGCTGCAGTGTATCTATATAATAGGACACCACATAGCTCGAATGAAATATCACCCCCTCTAGTAAAACTCAAACCGAATTTGGAACTGAACATAGATAGGATAAAACGATTCGGATGTCTAGCTTACATCAGAATCCAGAGGAAAACCGGACCAAAATTTAATCCATTGGGAAAAAGAGTAATATTAGTTGGATATAGATCCACGGGCTACCTGCTGTTCAAACCTAAGGAAGGAAAATTTTATGAGAGCAGGGACGTACGGTTTAATAAAAAGCTAGTTCACGGAGATAAATAAAATAAAAGTAGTACAAAGGATTGGGCAAATCCATTGAACGAAAAGGACAAGCAATCCTGGTTCTTTAAATTTGATAAGGAAACTGAAAAATCTTCACTAGAAATGGAGGGAGAAAAACGGAAAAGAGGGAGACCAAGAAAGCTAGATAAAAACCTGTAAATCATAGAAGAAACAGATCAAAGTAAGCTTGAAACAGATAATAAAACCGTACTCCTTGCAGACACACAAACACACCCAAAATAGTATAGAGAAGCCATTTTTTCGAAAGATAACTAAGAGTGGGAAAGGGCAATACAAGCCGAGTTAGAATCAATGAAGAAAAATGAAGTATGGAAGTTAGTAGATGGACCAAAAGCTAGTGGAAAGTTCAGACCAAACATAATCGATTTAAAATGAGTGTTTAAAAGATAGATAGACATAGATGGAAACATGAAATATAAAGCTTGACTTGTAATAAGAGGATTTAAAGATAAAAATGAATATAAACTCAATGAAACATACTCACCTGTCTCACGCATGCAGATCATCAGATCTGCTCTGGCTATTATAAATAAGTTCGACATAGAAGCTTGCCAGTTAGATGTTAAAACAGACTTCCTAAATGGAAAGATAGACTCTTAGATTTATATGGATGTACCAGATGAATATGAAGTTTCTGCAGAAACAAAGTTAGAAAAAGTTTGCAAAATCCAACGCGCCCTATATGGTCTCAAGATCAGCCTAAAAAGATGGAATAAAAAATTTAAAGAAGTGGCAGTAAAGCTTGGATTGAAATCCCATGAGCTCGAACCGTGTCTTTTCACATGGACGAAAGAAAGACAAATTTATACTACTCTTATTATATGTTGATGATGTACTGATTGCTAGGAATAGTGTAGATAAGTTAGAAAAAATAAAAATGAAGTTGAAGCATGAATTCGAAATTACCGACATGGGAGAACCAAAGACATTCTTGAGAATGAGCATAAAACGAGACAGGTGTAATCGCACTATAGTACTCACTCTAGAAGAGTACATCGATAAGATATTGAAGCGCTTCGGCTATAGTGAGTTGCATCCCCAGAGAATACCCATAGTCACAAATCAAGTGACAAATAAAGAAAGGCGAGAAAGGGAAGATGTAAAAGAAGATTTAGAAAATAAATCAGTTAGAAACATAGAAAACATTCAAGGCAAGCAGAAAGAACCGTACAGAGAGTTAGTGGGATCTCTTCTGCACTTGGTCAATAAGGTTTGTCCCGACATAGCTTACGCTGTGAATGTCTTAAGTAGACATCAAGTCAGTCCCACTGAAAACGAGTGGGAAATGGCAAGACGAGTATGTAGGTATCTAAAGCACACAAGAGAAGTTGGAATCAAGTTTGAAGGCAAGCTAGACAATCTAGAAGGCTACTCAGATTCCAGCTTTGCAGATTGCAAAGGGTGCCTGACAACTAGTGGCTTTGCAATAAAACTGTTCGGCGACACAGTTGCTTAGAGGATACGCAAACAGTCGTACGTGGCCTTATCTACGTGTCAGGCAGAGTATGATACTATGAGCGATGCCTGCCAAGAAATGGTGTCTCTTCAAAACTCCTTATCACTAATCTTAACAGACTCATTTTTACCGATGACTCTATGGTGTGATAACAAAGCAGCTAAAGCTAGTTGTCCAGTTAGTAACAGTAACAAGTTAAGGCACATGGCAGATGTCAAGGAACATTATGTTAAAGAATGTGTAGCTAGAAACTTCGTAAAAGTTAGATGGATACAGTCCTAGGAGCAGATTGCTGACATAATGACAAAACCTTTGCCCTATGAAACTCATGCTAGACTAACTAGAATGATTACAAATAGTTTTTAATCTGTTCACAGGACTCGCTAACTAGGTAGATCGACCTGGACTGACTTTCAAGGGAGAAAGTGTTAAGTTAGACTTGGTTCGTCAGCCAGTCCAGCACCTATCAGCGGCGGCGGCATCTGCCGCAACCAACAGCCGAGCGCGCAGCGTCTCTCTTCTCTTTTCCCTTTAATCGGTCTTCGTTCGCCTGCACAAGCAGTTGCGTCAACTATCCGAGCCTTGTATATTGATTATTACCGTTTGATCTAACCATTTTTGTCGGATCGCATCAACTTCAGTTATATGAGAATATTAAAATCGTGTTTGGTGTATTCAAAGTTCACAAGTTGGAAAATCTATAATAGAAATATGTAAGTGTGTGATAATAAAAGTGATTATTATATATTTATAATTCAAGAGTCAATTGTTTCATTCACCCAGGAAGTGCGTTCCTCTCCTCCACATCACCCACGTATAGTTAAATGAATAAATAAATAATATTAAGAATAATTTGTATTTATTTTTTTGTTTTTTGTTTTCTTCTTTCTACTGTTTTTATAAGACACCCGGACCAGGGATAATCGTCAGTATCCATGTTGCCTGGAGCGAGATGACGGGATGACCAACCGTCGCAGGGACCTGCCAATGGTTGGGTCAGATATCGTGAAGGACACTTTCGTCAGCCATAACCTGGGCAGAGGACAGGGCATGGACGGCTGTGAAGTATATAACCGCCCGATAGCACGGACATCCAAGCGTTCGGCTAACACGAACGCCAGGGATCAGCAGAAGGAATGGCACCAGGGTAATAGGCGCGTTAAGCGCGGCATCAGTTAGCACTTGAAACAGGTCACGTGTTTGGCGTCTAGTCGACCCGGTACCTCGCACAATAGCTCCGAGGGCTGCACCAGAGGGGCAACAAACGAGATACCCGGCCACACCACCTTTAAAGTTGACCTCCAGGGATTCTATTCAAGTTAGCGAAATTAATATTTTCTTCGATAATCCCTAGAAAGTGACGATCAAGCGCATGCGCTGTAGTCACTGCGCATACACGTGCTAGGGACTATCGAAAAAGTTAGTTATTTTTGGCGATATTTCGCTTACTTGAATAGGATCCCTGCCTGGGGACCATACGGCGCCGTGAGCGAAGGACAGGGGGTAATCCCACCTTCAACCAAGTGTTAATTACACGACGGAGGATTGACTGCATAGGAAAGAGAGGGAGTTATTGAACTACAAATAAAAAAAAAACAACAAGAAGAAAAGATGAACGAAGAAATTAATAAGAACCAAAAAAAAGAGGAAAAAGGTAGCATAATGGACATTTCACCTGGTTACACAAGCGGCACTGTATGGTATATAGCATCAACACTTCGAGGCATGATGAAGCCAGCAGTGCGTCTCAAACGTGACAGGCCCACAGTGCGCGTAGCGTATGCATGAATATTATAGTGGCAAGTAATGATCTGTCAGAGGAAGCAGAGAAGAGCAATGAAATGCAGAAGCTGGTAAATTGACTCTATAAGCACTTACCTTACCGCAGCGACACTGGTATCTGTCAGTGTGCCGCTATGACACCTTCAGCGTGAACGGTTGGGCGGATTGGAGCTCGGTGAACAAAAACGGGTATTTCTCCGGTACCAACCTCTGGCGCAAGCGGAGGAACCGCTACAGGGATTGTTCGCGCTCGATGACAGACATGATAAAGAAAAAGGAGCACCACAATCACAATCACTGTGCACTGATACAAGGAGTAACTTGGACAAGGGATGTAGCTGTACTGACGATTAAAGAAGAAAATCATGCGCCTAAGCACAACGGTGTATAGCGAGGAAACGATAAATGGAAGAGCGACATTCAACTTAATGGGAACTTGAAACTTAGCGGCGTCAGCGGAATCCGGGTTCCAGCGTTGGAGAACTACGTAGAAGACGGCAGGAGGCAAGCTATCGCCAGCAACGGGCAAGGAAGTTCAACATAAATTATGCACAAGCTCACACAATATTATTTTTTCTTCTCTCTCTTTCTCCATAAACACATACAGTGTGATATAGAAAGAAATTTATATGGGTCTTTTCACAAAAAACCGGATTTATTAAGAAGCACGCAATTTACGAATTCTCGGTTGTTTTGGAATTTCACGCACCAAAATATCCAATTTGTTGTGAAACGACCAATATATAGGAAAGAGATAATATTCACTAATTCGTGTATAATAATGACATTTGTCTTTTGATTTATTTAATAATTAGTTTCGTTATTTCTTGATTTTTTTTTAAATTGTTAATACATTAAATAATACGTACAATAACTAATAATAGTTGCAACATCTAAGATGTTTAGAGTGGAATATTTATGGATGAGTATGAGAAATGTATACAAGATTTAAGTACCAATTAAGGAATATAAGGGTATATGCAGGGGAGAATTTAGAATGGTAAAAAGAAGAATATTAATAAGGATGAGCTGCGTGCTTGGCATACATTATGACAGTTGGACAGTGGGTTATTATGCACACCAAAATCGGGCAAATAGAAGACAACTAGGAGATCTAATCATTCAATGGGGGGAAATAGTATTGTTAAATATACTTAGGACATGATACCCAAAGGCAAGGTACCCGCGAGAAATGTGCTTTGGCAAAATCATTTTTGTTGAACATGGAGGTAAAATGATATGCCTCTAACCAACATCTGCCGTTGCACAAGTAACATGAAAAAAAAGGAGTGAGGTGGAATACACGGAAAAAAAAATAATAATCATAATGAGTCAGAAAACCTGCAGGATACTACAGAGGGAAGCACCACAACAATACGAAAATTCACACAACCACGCAGAGGAATTTTCACATGCCGTCATAATGTGCAAAGAATAAAGCACATAGGCACATGAGGAATGTCGAACAACGTATGTCGATATACAGAAAAAAATGCAAAATACATGGCACAAGGTCAATATTAAGTTCGATAAGTATGAATTATAACTGATACGCTTCGACAGAGAACAGAGTATGGAGCAAGGAACAATATGATATACACGGGGTTACAGCGGAGAGAAGTGAACACTATAGAGAAGTGCCAAAGGCGAGGATTGTTACGAAGGAATCCAAGCCCGATCGAAAGACAAGCTGAGTAATTTTGTTCAAGGGGTAACAATGGAATCTAGGCAAAGTTTTTTGTGAAATCTTTTATTAAGTTTATTTTAAATCTCCTTCTTGTCGGCCGCTATGTACGCTTATATAGAAGGGAAATGTGTAAAAACAATTTTTTTTTTTTAAATAAATAAAAAAAAAGGGAAGTGAGAAACCACAACAAGTGATGAATGATGAAAGACCGAACTTCGAGCAAACAGAGAAATGGAGCACGAGCCCATACCTTGACCTACAGCGTCTTATATATCCATTACCACATGCTATTCATTCTTCCAATTCCACGTTTTATCCACTTCTCCAAGCGCTTGCAGTGGAATTTTATGAACCGACATGTGCGGTTGTTATCGATACGAACGATAATTTTACGACATTGTGAAGGAGGATTATTTAGGAAATGTGGAGTAAACACAAAATAAGCATGGATATTAATATAATATTACATGTATTTTAGTTGGTAAGTCGATAAGCAATAGGTACAATCAATTAATTTTATATCTAGCAAAAAAAAAATGTGGAAAGCAACAAAAAAATGGATGATAAAAAAAAAATAAGGATAACAAAAAAAATGAATAACAAAAAGAAAAAACAAAAAAAAACACACTGACTAAGTACTAAATGTAATTTAGTTGCGATGATGTACTCGCAGGGCAATGATTGTATCAATTTTTAAGAATGTTGGTATGTTCAATAAATTTTATTTTTATAAAATTTAAATTTTTGATCAATAATTGTTGTATCACTATTGGTGAGGCAAAAAAAAAATAATAAGTTTATATATATTAGGAAATTTCGGGTAAGGCTTCGGATTTTAATTTAATTTTGGATATGTATAAATGAAGTTAATTTTATTATTATTTGTATATTACTTTGTATTTCTATGAATGATTTTTAACTCAACATGTTCCCTGGCATACATTCATTTTGATCAGTTGTTGTTTAGGCCTCGAGGGCGAGGCCCGGTGACCCTTGGACGTGTCACGGACGTTCACTTGCTTTTGCAAGCCAGCACTCGTGGCTTGCGCTTGCAGCGCAGGCACAGCAGAATGCGCAAAAAGCGCGCGCTCTGAACCCGTCAACGGCCAGGCAGCGTGGTCGAGTAAACGCTTTCGTGGGAAGGAAAGCGTGAGCTTCCGTGGGAAACGACGGGTCATTGATAAACCCCGAATTTTTACGGAAGGCTATAAGAATAGCTGTAAGCGAGAGAGCGGGGGCAGTCTTTGGCTTTTTACGTGAAGTACAGTAGGGGATTCGGTGGAGTGAGTGCGCGTGGGTCGGTGGGTAATGAGTAGAGTTGTGCCCGGATCGGTAATCGCGAGTAAGAGCTGTGTATCCCAATAAATAACTATATTCATCACCTGACCCGTCTCTTCATTCCCCTAGTTATATTGAACCTAAATCCGTTACAACACAAATACAACAATTATTACCATACAATGCCGCTATTGCCGCCAACTAGTGTGTCACCACGGACTACGAAAGGAGCTACTTTCACGCTAGCTCTCATAAAGTTTTTGTGGCACTTGAGTTAAAGATTGAAGATCTTAGCTTTTCGAATGGTCCTTTGCAGTATCGCAAGCAATATGTGAGGAGCTATGTCACCAGCAGTGGGTGAAAAGGGCAACAGAAGGAAGTCGACAAAATACGGCGGGTATTCTTACGAGCTACTTTGTTCTAGCGGTACCTCATCAAAAGTTGCACTATCGTGGTCGCGTGATGCGCGCCGGCATCGATGTCAGTACCAGTGACGAATTCGCAACGTTGACACCAGCGGCAATGAAACGGGTGCGTTGTCTGGTCGGTGACTTATCAGCTGCAAGCTAAGCGACGGGAGCCACGTGCTGTGGTGCGTGGGACAGCGATGCGTCGCGACGTCTGGGCCATAAATAATCTATGACAAGTTCGAGGTTAGGGACCGCGGCATTGGCGATCTAAGCAAGCAAGCGCACTGGGCAGCAGGAGCACGTCATCTGGGCGGCAAATCATCAGCTACAAGCTCGAGGTTAGAACCCGCGGCGGGGGCGATTGAAGCAAGTGGGCGCGCTGGGCTGTAGGCGCCCCAGCGGCACAAAAATCGGTCAAAAAATGTACTTGAATATAAAGAAAGAACTATGTCAATGTTAATGTTTAGCGATGAGTTTATTCTAAAAAAACGGAAAACTGATAGGACAAGGAGAGAAAACGGCCCCAGAGTAGAGTAGTGTTTTATTAGGCTAAGAACCTGGGGCCCAGGATAGCCTTGACATAGTAAGTACAGGGCAGCTGCCAAAGGTAGCAACTGTCCACTAACTCCGTGCTTCGTACCTGCAACTGAGAAACTCTCTATGTCTCTCAATTGATCAGAACGTATTCACGATGAAAATACTATAAAACACGAAAATCTAGTTAAAAGCGTATACATGATACCTGGCAGGGTATCAAGATTTCAGACGGAGCTAAGGTAGGCGACGACGGTATCCACCACATTTTTCTCTGCCAGACACACAGAAAAAGAAGTTAAATAAAAGCTCGTATAAAAGCGAGGAAAGTAACATTCATACAATGACACGTGAGTACTATATAGAAACAAAAACTTAAAGTTTGAAACTCTTAACTTCAAAGATAAGACATGAAGCGTAATGTATCAAACAGTGAGCTTGGAGTCAGTCATCAGACAAAAATTAGGAGTATGAGGCCAATACATAGCTGATTTGCATATATAACTATAAGATGTATACTTCCTCGAAGTCCATCACTATAGTGTCAAAGAAGTAGCCCACATCTATAAACTGCTTTCAATACATATATTTGTTACAGACTATACAATTATTGAACAATTTTATCAGATTTATATACATATGATTATATACATATGATACATATATATACATACAAATTTATTAGCTCTCGTTATGAAATGTGAATTTCAAAAAGTACACTTTATAAAGTGTTAATTTAGAAAAGTACACTTTGTAAAGTGTGAATTTCGAAAAGTACACCTTATCAAGTGTAAATTATGAAAAGTAAACGTTACATGTTCGATTTTTACACTTTAGGGTTTAGAGTGCGTGTTTAGGTTTTCATAAATTTTAAAATATAAGTTTATAATTTTTATTACATTTCTTTATTGGACAGATGCATAAAGATATAATTGGAGATAAATTACTATGAAAGGTTGACACAAACCTGAAAAGTACACCAATTACCGTAAGTGGTAAGTAACGTGTATAATAATAAGAGTTATTTAGAATATGTTTATATATTCTTCTTTACAGACAAAAATCTACAACCCTCGAGTAACTGATTAAATTAGATGGTAATCAAAGATATTAGTAATATCAAGGAACATACAGATACAGAAGAAGAAGATAGTTGTGATTCTAGCAGCAGTAGAAGCAGCACAAGCAGTAGTAGCAGTGGTAGTGATAGTAGCAAAACCATGGTTAATTATCGTCGCTTTAATTGTAAAGGACGAGACATATGAGGTAGATGAGCGAGACCGACACTAAATGTTAACATTTACGAATGGCTTGAGGATAGCATGAACAATTTATATAACCGTCTGATTGAAAAAGGCGATCCTGAAAATTTCATTGGCATAACTATAAATTTCCAAATGTTTCACCATGGACCATCGTGGTTATCTTCTAGATCTACTGAAAATTTGAGTGCTGAAAATTTATAGGACATTTTTTTTATCGCTGTGCAAAGTTCAAGTGACATTGAAATTGACAATAGTGTTTCAATTAACTGTGCTGTTTTAAGAGATATCAGAGTAGTAGAACACATGTAATTGACTGAAAATAGTGTGAGAAGAAATCAATTTCGACTTTAAATAACAACAGTAGTTATAGCACTACTATGGACAGTTAAAATAAGTTCCTAATACTCGGCTTTGGCGCCCTGCGCCAGGAACTAATATATCATTTGAATGGTAGATAAAGAGTGATTCATTGTTGTTGTTATAACTAATATATCAGTCCCAATAAGTAATACATCAGTCATTTTGTCACTCTCACTATCACAATTATTAACAATTTCTTCATAACTGCAAACTACAATTTCTGTGCATTTATTACACTCACTGTCAGAATTTAAATCACTGCCTTTTATCACGTCAATATCACTATCACTATCTCTGGTACTTTTTTTTTAATCTTCACTTGTTGAGGGAATTACAATTGGTACACTTTTTTTTGTAGTTTGTAGGTAATACCACACGCGGTCGTTTGGCATCTGTTTTCAAAAAACGTGGTTGTCCAGATGCAAAAACTATGTCGCCCAAGACAGACACAAACACTTTCATTCTTTTGATAGGTAGCAAATACGGAGCTGAAATGTTTGAAGTGCTTGTACTTGGTACACTACTGGTATTAACCACACTACTTGCAATAGGTGAAAATGAGGAGTCGTTGTTTGGAAATAGTAGTAGTAACAATCAAAAGATTAATTACGATACTGTTCGTGAATTAATAACATCACGTGACACTGAAATAACACTTCCAGGATCTACGATTCGACGAACAGTCTTTAACAATGTAGTGACACACAATGAAACCAAGACTTGCAAACATGTGTATGGAAAACGAAGATTTACCACAAACGTTCTAAGTTACCTTTACAGTGACGCACGACTTACTCATAAATAAAGATAAATCATCAAGTAAAAAAATGGCAGAGAGATAATAACCTTTCTAGATAACGGAAAAGTGGTGGGGATGAACTATTTTACCGCTCGAATGACAATAGAAGCCGCTGGTTTGATCACTTCTCTCTAGGCAACTGAGCGATAAAATAGGTCCGCCGATTAGCTAACCAAACGCTTCCAAGATCACGAGCCGCTTCAAGAACGATGAAAAAGGATACAGAGTAGTTCAAATGAATTATATTAACTAAGATTGATGCAAGCTTATGCTCTGTGTCGCATCGTCACATTCTTAAAAACGAGGTGATAGATGTTTTATATTATTCATCAGCACATTTTTGGAAGAGTGACGATAGATGTTTATACTTTATTGTTTAATAAAATACTAAACGTTTTCCAAGAAATATATCATCAGCCCACTATTTTACCCAGTTATTTAATAAAATACGATTTCCAAAAAATATCATCGGCACATTCTTTTACTCGAACCTTTAACCTTCGAAAAACAGGGTTCGAAAAATCGACTCAACAGTAGCTGTTCGAATGGCTTCAAATACAATACTGTCACAGAGAAAGAAGCGAACGTTGTGGAAAGTCTTCCCCTACAATTACACAAAGCAACGTGATAGGCGCTGAGTGGTAAGCTTGACTGGTGCTCGAGCCGCTGGACTGAGCTGATTGGTCGTGCGAGCAGCCTTTGCGCTAATCCTAAGCATGGATTTGAGCAGTAGCAGCTGCGGTGGTGCGGTAATAATGGGCAAAACGAGCTGATTGGTCGTCCAAGCTACCTTTGCGCTTTTACAAGCCGTCTGAAAACGTTTACGGACTCGCGAGTGTCACGGCGCGCGCGTGGAGGGCACCCGCCGCGGCAGCTCAGGTTTTCGACAGAGTTTAGTTTGGCAGTATGGATACCCGATAGAAACACCCGTGGACGTGCAAACTGAGTGGTCTGACTGGTTGCCGTAAGACCGTATTTGTCAAATTTTTTTTGCGACACGCTGATCGCACGAGTAATACTTGTTTCAAATAAATCGTTCTTAATTACGGTGAGTGGAAGACTAGCTACCGGAATTTCGAAAAGAATACCGAATTTCACGAAGGATTACCCCAGAAAACCCATTGTGCAGGTGACTTAAGACATCATTGACGATTTGATGCGTGAATCATCATGCAGCACGGCACGGGCGGTGCAATCGTCGATTTATCTACCAAAGGCTGTCATAACAATTTAAGCGTGAACATTATTACGCAAAACATATTTCATCAACGTAATTATCAGCGCGATATATCGCTTAACTCACAATACATTGTTGTCTTTAGAAATTTACGCTGTCACGCAATAATACAACATCTTTCAAGACAAGTGTGTCTGGAAAATCTCGATTTTGCAAGAAGCTTATTGGGACTTTACTTCGCGACCATTGGGCTACCTTCTCTGAGATTTCAAACAAAATAAACCAGATAATCTTCGATTTTGTACTAGTATTTTCCTGGACGACGAGTGTCAATTAGTATATGTGGCAAAAAAACAGATGAAAGGAAGTGATACGACGAATTAAGTACCCATCGTCACGTTCTGATATTGTCAAAGTCACTTCCCCGTTTGATTAGAAGTACGCGGCCATTTTAGGAGCTCTGTTTCATCTTAACATGGAACAATGTAGGGCGTTGCTACGCAAAGCTGATCCCACATTGATCAGATACGTTTGTGAGTGCCCGTTAAATTTTCTAGAAGAAAAAGTACTGCTTACTCCGATGAACAAAAAGTGCTTGCGTGAGCACGTCAAAGTTCTTACAAAACTCGCAAACGAAAAAATGCATTCAACGCCAAAGAAAAAAATTTTCGTTCAACAAGGAGGAAGTTTTTTACCTGCTTTATTAGGCGCACTTCTGGGAACTCTACTTTAGCTCATGTAAAAAAAACGGAGCACTGAAAAAAATGATTCTTTTTCCCCAACAGAAAGTGGAACATTTGCGAGTCACGTGTTTCAACGATGGCCTAAAATATGTACTGCGACTAGTCAGCTCCATGTTGAAATTAAACGACATATTTAATTTACCGTGCAGTGATGAGCGAGAAAAGTGGAAGAAATACCAACAAGTTTTACAACGATGTTTATACTTTAAGAAAGTTGAGAGCGAAAGAAAGGGACATATCGATGTGACAAATCTAGATATTGTCGAGTCCAACACATCACGAGATAGCGAACTATCTGAAGGTAAGAATGGAAGGAAGTGTAAAGAAAAGGAAAGGCAGGATACTGAAGATATCGAAAGCATACCTGTAAAGTTACGCAAAAAACTGAAATTATATTGCGTTGTTTCCGCGCTACCGGTATCGTTGAGTAAACGACTAAAAAAACAGTGACTGTAGGTGGCGTTCGTATACTGCAGTAAAATATTGTTGATCTAGCGAATGATGTCTTGAGTAACAGAAAAAAAATGCGTACAAGTAAAGCGTGATAAGTTTGCTACAGCACTTCATAGCGCAAACATCCAACAAGAGTATGTTGGAAACGCACAAGGATTAAAATTACTGATCGACGACGACAAAGAAGATGATAATTTAAAAACCGAAGAAACGTCGAGTAAGAATCCAAAATCTCGTTCGAGTAGTGCAAGATCCGTTGCAAGAACTAGTCAAACGACATAATCGAATAATAAAAAAAAAAATTTTTAAATCGTACATTCACCAGGTTTAGTGAAACCATGGCGTCGGTTGAACGGGAAAATGACAAGAACAAAGAAATAAAATCAGAAGAGAAGGAAAAAAATAGGGCTCTACACGCCTTAATCGATTCACTACCGTTTAAGATACATGTACCTGGATACAGGTTTTGTAGTCCTGGAACAAAATTATCAGAGCGCATGGAAGACGGAGATGTGGGAGTTAATCCTTTGGGTGAAGCTTGTCGTCAGCACGATCTTGCTTACGCTACGGAGAAGAAAAGTAATCGTCGAAAAGCTGATCAAACATTGGCTTAATTTGATTTGTCGCATATGCTTGATGGAAAAATATGACCGGACAAGCGATCAGTCGTTTTATTGAGAGCGTGCTGTATGTGTGGCAAAATTACGTTTGGAAAGTTTTTTTCGGGCATCAAGAGAGCTATCGAATCTATATCTGGCAAGAAAAAGAGTGTGATGGAAAAAATAAAGAAAACGAAATATAATGCATAATACTTTGCAAAAACTTTATTACAAAGTTGCACGACTCACTGCATCCGCGGGTGGAAATAACCTTGCAAATGCTATGAGAAATAAATTTTTGCTACCCAATTAATAGCGTGACTCGACCTATAAGACATCGTTTTCCCAGAAAAAGTTATAATGTGTGCAATTTTGAAGATGTATAGGAAGCTGATTTAATGGATTAAAGATGTTTAAAAACTTACAACGACGGCTGCGCTTACGTTCTCGTTGTCATCGATGTCGTCAGCAAATACGTTCGAGCAGAGCCTATGAGGGAGAAAACGTCGAAAAACGTTGGCAAAGCATTTCATCATATTTTGCCGAGAAGCAATAATCGCAAACCAACACTGAGAGAAAATTGTTACAGCATTTGTGGTAGGGTCACTGTTATCAACCATGTACTTGAGCAGAAGACGCATGAGGCTAGTGCATACGCAGTACTGAACTAGGGCAGCAGCTGCCGAAGCCCTGCAGAGCATGCATTGATAAAATATATGGTGTAAAAGTGACACATGTGATGGGGCATTTCTATTAAACCATCGTATGGCTAACATTATCATACATTAATAACCATGCTTAAAATTAGGGTTTTCTAGCTATCCCAGAAGCTTAGATATGAAGTGTGAGTGAGTATGAGAAATATAGGCACTTTTCCCACAAAAATTAAAAGTAAGGCGTCAATGTTTTATTGATGTGCATACATAACAGCTCACATGAAGTAAATTTTGTTGTTACATTTTGTAACTTACAAGTGCCAACATAATAATTTATAGTTTTTCTGAGTTAGGAGGTTAAAATTATGATTTACGTTGAATTTCAGGAAATAAGGCTTTGATAGTAATTTTCATCAACATTTTATATCTCAGCTTCTGGGATAGCTACAGTGGTATA
This sequence comes from Copidosoma aretas, assembly GCA_030522625.1. NCBI lineage: Eukaryota > Metazoa > Arthropoda > Insecta > Hymenoptera > Encyrtidae > Copidosoma > Copidosoma aretas. Next base: position 17,842 of record JAPYYV010003207.1, read on the forward strand.
ATTTTGTAACTTGCATTGATCAACAAAATTAGAACCGAGCTTCAAATTTAAACTGCTAGCTATCCCAGATGCTTGGATATGAAATGTTGATGAAAATGACCGATAATGCCTTTTTTCCATCCATTCAACATGAATCATAATTTCCATCTCATAACTCTGAAAATACTATAATTTATTAGGTTGGTACTTGTTAGTTACAAAATGTAAAAACAAAAGTAACTCACACTGAGCTGTCATGTATGCACAGCAACAAAATATTGACGCCTTACTTTTAATTTTTGTGCACAAAAGACCTATATTTCACATATTCACTTACACCTCATATCTAAGCTGCTGGGATAGCTAGGAAGCTAAAATTTTAAGCACGGTTCTAATTTATTTTATGTATACAAGTTACAAAATTTGAGCATTGTAGCTATCCCAGAAGCTGATGTATGAAATGTTGATGAAAATGACCGACGAAGCCTTTTTTCGTCTAATTCAACATAAATCATGAACTTAATGTTCCAACTCCGAATGAACAGTGATTTATTATGTTGTTACTTGTTAGTTACAAAATGTGACAACAAAAGTTACTTGTTACGTCGCGAAAAATTATAATTTTCAGGCCTAGACTTTCGTCCAATAGCTAGGGTATCCAATAGCTAAGTGATTAAGTTTTGCGGCGCTGGATTAATTGTTTTCCTCTTTTCGGAATTTTGCATCCTATATTGACATTTCAGCAATAGAGGCAAGAGCAATTAACATTAGCATTTCGGTAATAAAAACTTACATTTGTGACGCTAGCAAATTAAGCGCAACTATCCCGAGCTACGTTTGTTACTGTTTATAAAGGAAGTGCATTGGCTACAATGGAATTATATTGTGATCGTGAACATTTCAGTCACGTTTAAAAATTTCAGCCCTTTTTTTTTTTGGGGGGGGGGGGGGTGGTACGTCATTACAATTGTAAGGTTTCTCGCGCGACGGGACGAGCGAGGCTTTGAGGGTCAGCTAAGCGTGACTCCTATGAAAGGTTTACAAACATTCGATTTTAATTGGTTATATTTTGGGTAGTCAGAAGCCGCTGCTATATCCAGGCAGTGGTATACTGACTACTGGAAAAGGGCAGTCGGGAACCCTTGCTGTATTCAGGCAGAAGTAATCTGAGTTATAGTAGCAATCTGGATCCGCTGCTATATACAGGCAGGGGTATGCAGACTTGCTGAGGTCCAGTAGTGGACTGCCCGCGGGCCCTAAAAATGCCAACTTATATATCCTTAAAGCCCTCGCTCCGACGCCAAAGCTATCATACATAAAGACGCTGAAACTACATCATCGGTAACGATATTAGGTGATTAAAATCGTCCTGGTGAATCAAGAGGAAGAGAGAGGGTATGATCGGGTACCATCTCTCCTTACAATCATGTGAATTCTTAGAACTAAAAGCGAGTGGATAACTGCTGCCCAAATCGCAAACGGAAGTATTAATGCTTCTAGAGAGAGAGAGAGACAAAGGGAAGAGTATATTTGTCTCAATCCTTTTCTCCTTATATATAGCATGAAGAATATGCATATTAATCAAGAGCGGCAAGAAAAAAGGTAACTGGTTAATGTGATAAGGAAGGCATGAAAGAGAAAATTATTAGTCTATAACGTCGGCCAATACCAGACGGCCGTATTATTTGATGAGAGCGAGCCGACAAGCATCAGCTTACTACCAGGTCACGTCTTTTCTCGCAGTTACACGCAGCATGTACATGATACGCTTCTACCTAGCACCCCCCTCCTAAAACGGTTACTAGGGCTTCTAAGGAAGAACTGGGAGCAGTATTGGGTGGAGAGATAATACAAGATTATAAACCCCATTAAACTATGATAATGGTAGTGTAATATGCCCTCGTGATTAAAATGATTATATATATGAGTGTTAATATAATTTATCTTACATACTTATCTAATATATTAATATTTATACTTATTTGGGTATGCTAAAAAATATAATTGTTAAATGTGGTTTAACCCTCGGAAAGTTTCCTTACACGTGTTTGGTTATTTCAATATCTGCTTAGTTATTAGCTTTATCCTTACTTGTATTTATACGTTAGCTTAAAATGCTACAGAGTAATTGCAGTATATAAAATTTAATCAAAAACAAGAGAAAGAGTTAAAATTATTACAATGTAAAATTAATAATATAATAATACAATGTGGAAGTGACAAAATAGAATAAAATTCTTCCTCCTCTTATGAAGGTAAATTTTAGCATGGCAATTATAGATGTTTCAATTACTAATTCCAAAGAAATGATTATCCCTATGTTCTATTGATGTCTGGACGTTGCGTGGAGCTGTCGGCATTGCGTAGCGGGTGCCTAAATTTTCTCTTCCAATTGGAGTAGGAGCGTTATTAGGATTTAGAATGTAGCGTACTTCGACTTTCGGTGCTGGATTTGGTTGGCAGTTTCTTTCTGCTTAAAATAGTAGTAAATTGGCAAGAGCATTCCAGATGGCACCAATCATTCGCACCGACCATCCATAAGTTTGGTGAAGCAAATAGTTATGGATTAACGCTTCTGCCGTTAATTTGATAGTGTAAAATATGGATTATATGGCTATAAATCCTGCATTGGCAGTGCCAAACGCTGTCAGTTTATTGCATGCCCGGGTCCATGTTGATTTTTCAACTTTTCTAAGAGACTTTTTATCGAGTTACTGGAGTATTAAGCTTTGTTTTGCAATTGCAGACTGTCCATGCGTGTCTCTGGCAAGATCACTTAGGAGCGATAGTTGCTCTATCAAAAACATTATAGGATCTCTCAGTTTTTCAAGATCACTAGCTGTATAGATAGCACTAGTAGCCAGATTTGATGGTTCCATATACAGACATGTAGCTTTTGTCATAGGTTTTCGTGACTTGGGTGGTGTAACTTCAGTACGTGTTTCTAAAACTAGATACCATTTATCATTTATCCGGTAAAAAGGAGGAAAAACTGGATCGCATGCTGTTTTAGTCCCATATTTTTTTGGCGCTTGTGTCTTTGGAGTTAAAAAAAATTCGGTTGAGTTATTATTAACGGAGAATTCCTCGTAGCAGTCTTCTGTTCGAGTCATCATGACTTCAACGGATATACATTGTTTAATTTGTATAGCTTTACCAGTTCCAGTAGCCATATATCCTGGGCCTTTTATTATATTACAGGCAAACTGGTCCTGTGATTTGTTGGATATCGTTAAAGAATTTTCGGGTGACATTCTTTTCAGATTAAATTGTTGAGAAATAATGTCTCTATACAAGGATTTCATTTAGGCGCGTATGTGTTTTTCGACGTATATGAATTTAGAGTTCATGTACGTGAAAAGATCCATGGTGTTCGACTTTTTCCTAGCTGTCGTGACAAATAACTGCCCTCTTTTGGTTTCAAAGATCAAGAGCTTTGGATGTTCAGCCCTGACGATGCTGTAACCGCAAATATTATCTCTTTTTTTTAGTGCTTAATCAAAAGTAACATCGTCCGATACGAAGGAATAAATTACTTCGGCAATGGGATTTTATGTATCAAGAAGTTTTTCTGCTATTCCTTGCAATAAGACATCATACAATTCGAAATTGCAATTTCTTCTGGGCAATACATCCCAGTACGTACTTATTCCATCTCGATCTGTGCAGTGGCTATAACTATGTACACATCTGACCCCTGAAGATAGTATAACCTTGTACTCCAAGAAGTTAAGACGAGCATAATGTTCTTGCAATTTCACTTCTACGGTTTCTAAATCAGTAACATCGCTCCAAGATCCATAGTAGTCTGCATAGTAAGCTCCACTACATGCTTTGTCGGTTGAAGCTTCGCCGGCAAATGTTCAGGAGTGGTGAATGTTTTGTTGATTTTGACGCTACTAATGGTCAGTAGCCCACGTTGGTATATATCTGAGTTGTAAAGTTTCATGCACTTATCTCGGTTGATACTTTCAATAAAGTTGGCTATGCCGTTATGTGCGATGGAGCTAGGAAAGGGCATTCCACAGTAATTCATGGTTCTAGATATTATGACCTTGCACTGTATTACGTGAGTTGCAGCATAGTTATTTAACTGCAATAGTTTAATGTATCGATGTGTTATATTCATACATATACCCTACTATGGCGTGTGCAGCGGTAGCAAGTGATAATAGGACGCATAAAGCGATCTTCATTTTTGTGATTTCTAAAATAAGATTGATCGATGTTAAAATTTATAGCAAAAAAGAGGTAAAATGAAATGAAACGAATAAGGTAACAGGTACGTAGAATACGAGTCAGTCTGACTCATCTTCATGATTAGTATGATATTTATCGGTGGGAGGACGCATTCGATAAATCCTAAGTCTATTAGCGTGAACAATTTTGTGTTCATTTGAGATTTGTATTTTAATCTTACAATTTTTCAATATCTCAAGAACCTTGTGAGGTTCTGAATAGTTATCGCCAAATTATCCCTTTTTACTCCCTTTAATAAATGTAGGAAATCACCTATTTTAAAATTCTTTCCATTTACGGTTTTACCGTAATATGACGCCGACTTAAATGTAGTCCTCATTAGATTGTCGTACGCAAGTTTTCTTATGCTATGTAACTTAGTAACTAGAATTAATTAAGTAGCTTTTGCAGGTCGGTAGTCGATCTCCTTCCTTAAGTGGTGTTGATGAGGGTAAACTAGCTCGTCTACCAAACACAACCTCGTATGGCGTGTGTTGGGTACTTTCTCGAATACAAGTAATATAATACAGTATCGCTAGTTCAACCCGTTCATCCCAGTCGTCGTCACTAGTTTCGTATTGTTTTAGGTATTCTCCTAATGCATGATGGGACCTTTCCAGTGACCCATTCGACTCAGGGTGTAATGCAGTTGTTTTAACTTTTTTAATTTTAAAGCGTCTAGCGACTGCTTGCATCCAATCACTCAGAAAGTTTCTCCCTTGGTCCGTTAAGATTACCTTAGGTGCTCCGAAGTTACAGATGAAACGTCTTATAAATGCGTCAGCAATCGTTGCCGATGTTGCATCATGTAGTGGTATGGCTATGCAAAATTTTGACAGCTGGTCTTGCATTGTTAAAATATATTTAAGACCTCTTTTCGTTTTATGTAAGCGTCCGACAATGTCGAGGGCTACTTTATCAAATACGCTTCCCAGAGTGTCTGTTATGATCATAGGTTGTTTAGTTTTAGGACTGACTAATTTTTTTAGCTGGCATTCTAAACATTGCTGTATCCTTCTTTGAATTTCGTCTTTTATTCCTCCCCAGTAATATTTTTGGCGAATACTGCCAAAAGTTTTTGAAACTCCTCGATGACCTTCGATCAGTGTCTTGCGTAGTTCATAAAATATTGTACCTCTATCCTTATATTCTACATATTGTGATGTACTTTTACATATTCTAATTCGTATTTGATCATCCTTGAAAATATATTTAAATATGCTAACTTTTCCATCCAATCTAAATTACAGATATTAAAGTCTTCAGTCATACCAATCGTAGAAATATTATTATATATTAATATTAGCCATAATTGTTCGAATAACCCTTTGATTCTTTCCTCGATTATTAATTGGGAAACTTATTCTTCAGTCATAATAAGAAGGGCAAATTGGTATCGTTTATTAGTTAATTTTCTTTGTCTTATTTTATTTAATTTTAACTCTTGGTTAATCGGTATTTTATTTGCCTTTGCGAACCTTCGGGATCCTTCGTCACACGGAGTGCCTATAATGGACGTAAGATATAATTAATATATGATCAATTCTCTGCTCAATTAGATCCTTAGCTTCTACTATATTACTTAAGGATTTTTTACAAATATCGTTTTCATCGTCGGAGTCTTCTAAGTGTTCATCCGACGAGATTTTTTCGTTATTCTCGTCCGTTCGATGTTCATTGTTAGTTTTTGGTCTCTCTCTTTTCTTACCAACGAATTTATCTGCCATTTTAAATGGGGTTTGGATGCATCGATCTTTCTTAATGCAGAGCCCCTTTTCACCTTTGCCCTCTCTAACACTTCCTGATCAGAAGATTCGGGCTCTCACGGTGAGTGTGAAGGGTTGCCGATCTTTCGGGGTCTTAGTTTGTCTTGCTTGTCTCTTTTTCTTACATTGTCGGTCTACAGTGGGCTTTGTGATAGTATGTTAGATTAGGAAAATGTGAATTGTGTCTTATTTTTTTCAATTATAGGTTCCTGGCTTTCCATTTAAAATTGATTTTCTTATCTATTCTGATTTTCAATTTGATCTTGAATGGCTTTCTGCTTTCTAGTAAGCATATTCACTCGTTGAAATATTACAGGGTTACGAGATAAGGCGTCTGCCGGAAAGTTCAATTTTCCAGGTCGATGTACAATTTTGTAATCATATTCTGAAAGTTTAAATCGCCACTTTTGTACTCTCGTGTTAAGATCAGCTGTTTGGAACTAGATTAATGGTTGGTGGTCAGTTCTCCTAGTAAATTTTCGACAATATACGTAAGGGCAGAATACTTGTACTGCGTGTAATATAGCTGAAGCTTTTTTTTTGTAAGTGTCGTAGTTAAGTTCAGCTGCTCTGAAGACGCGTGATGTATAAGCTATCGGTAGGTCACTGCCAATTTTTCATTGCGATGAGATTCCAGCGATATCATATCCAGATGCATCCGTTGTTGTTACGAACGGCTCGTTTATATCTGGGAATCGTAATACTAGTGCAGTATACAGAACCTTTCTAAGCTCTTGGAAAGCATCTTCTTCACTTTCTCCCCATTTGAATGAGTAGTTGTTTTGGAGTAATCTACTAAGTTGTTTAGCCTTTTTAGCGGAATCCTGTATAAATCGTCTATAATATCCGGCAAAACCGAGAAACTAACTAACATTTTTTACATTCTCTAGTCTCGGGTAGGATTTTACAGTTTCTACTTTCTTAGAGTCTGGGTTCAAGCTATTTTCATTGATGATGTGATCAAAATAAATTACTTCTTCTTTCATTAAATTAAATTTACTAGGTTCTAATTTCTAATTGGCTTCCTTGAGCCTTTCCATTACAAGATTGAATAATTCTTCGTGATATTCGAGTGTTTTGGCATGTATGACTATGTCAACCATATGTACAAATGCTCCCTTGCCTATTATTCCCCCGAGTGTCTTGGCCATAGCCGACTGGTATTCAACTGCAGCAAATCACAAGCCAAATGGCATTTTTACGAACTCGTAGTGTCCATCGGGGGTAGAGTAGGCCGTTTTGTTGGCGTCATCTGGGTGCATAAAAATTTGGTGAAACCCAGATTTGCTATCAATTATCGTGTAAAATTTAGCGTGCCCTACTTGATCAAGGATATCAGTTATATTGGGCAGTGGAACGCTCATAGGGATGGTTTTTTTATTAAGTGGCCTGAAATCGAGTACTACTCTCTAATTAAGCTTGCTATCTGAACTTTTATTCGGCAGAATCCATAAGGCTTTATTGAAGCCTGAGCGGAATCTTCTTATTATGCCTTTCTTAAGTAATTCATTGACTTGGCGTTCGACTTCTGGCTTTATGGGGTAGTCGATACTGCTTGGTAGTGACTGGGATATCGTCAATCGTTGGAATGCAATGTGTCGTAATATTCGTCGAAGTCAATTCTTTGTCTTTAATATAGAATCTCTCGATGTGTTGTTCAAGTAATCTGTTTGCTTGTTTTCGCTCATTCTCTTCTAAATGACTTAAATTGATTATATCCCTTGGTTGCTCGATTTTTGATTTTACACAGTTGTGTGGAATATCTTGGCATGAATTCCTCGGAATAACTAAATCATTGAAAAGTTCGTCCATGATGTTAATGTAGTTCTGTCTTTCGCCAAAACTAGAAAATTTACAGATTGCTGCTTCGCTGTTTATCAAATCTTCTACATAATTTTCGGGTTCTGGTTCTCGTTTAAGTTCTGTTTCGAGTTCTGATTTGCATGTGTCTTTTTCGGAGTTAAAGTTCGTAAAATTTTTTAATTTAGTTACATACGACTCTGGTTTATTTCTTGTACTGTTTTTCCTTACTCCAAGAGGTACCTTATCCCCTTTAATTATCAAAATTTTATGAAAGAAATTAATGCTTATTTCAAATATAGTAAAAAAATTTCAAACCTAATATTTCTTTAAATGGTAGGTCTGTACAATGTTCATTTACATGAAATTCTACTTCTAGGCCTCCCAGGTGTATGGTAGTCGAGCCAAGCGTTTTTTTGAAAGTACCTCCAATGACTCTTATTATTTTAGTGTTGCTGTAATTTATATCACTGGGGTCTTAGATTAATGTTTTACTAATTAAATTCATTTCTGATCCGGTGTCTACGAACAATTGTCCTTCGGGTTTATAAACGTTGGAGTATAAGAACTGATCTTGAGCGAGGGTAATATTCACGACACATGTTGTCTCGTCGTCATCGGTGTAGTTTTGTATGAATCTTTGGACTCTTCCAGGAAATTTCAAGATTTGATATTTAAAATTTGCCTCGCATTTAGTTTCTTTCAAAAATTGCCAGCCTAAGATTCCATGATCGTATGGTAGAATGAATTCGTCATCCATAACGTGAAATACTATGTCGTGACCAAGCAACATTAGCATGACTTTTCCTCGAGATAAAATAGTTTCGCTCGCTATTCCATGAAATTCCATAATATTTGATGTATCTATGCTAATTTTTGATAGAGAGCTACTTAGTTTTATCAAATTTTCCTGTGGTCCTGAACCAATCATGAGCTTCACTTGGCGATTGTTTAGGTGAAAGTCAATATAAGGTACATATTTCATCTCACGCTTTAAGTTTACGGCATTAATTCTTTTAGCAGGCGGTTGAGCTCTGCTGAGCGCGCCGAGTTGCTGGGTGTTCTTCTGGACGCCCGTCTCGTTTTCCAAATTTCCACTATTTTCGTATTGACGTTTTTAGCATTCATCATTGCATGCCCATACTTCTTGCAGTCAGTGAAACTGCTTCAAGTTGTAGATGTATATCCTGTTTTGTTACAATTTGAACAGCGAGTACTAGGCTGAGCTTGTGCTCGAGCTTCACAGTCTCTTGCAGTATGTCCCGACTTATCGCATATCTGTCAGGTAACTTTACTGAAATAGCAGTTTGTATTGTTATGCCCTTGTTTTTTGCCAACTTGGCTAAATGGGCGTAGGGGTGTTAGTTTCGCGCAATTTATAGCTGTATGGTTAGGGCTGTTACATACTTGACATTTCACTACATACTGAGTTGTATTTTCATTTGGTATCTTGAATAAGAGGCAGTTAGTAGCAGAATGCCCAATTTTATGGCATAATTAACACTTGGATTGGGTTGTTCTGCATTGTTACTCTGTGTGTCCTTCTTTATTGCATATTTTACATTTTACCGTGTTGCGGTTTACAATATTTTTTTCGCAATACGATGCGGTGTGATCTTGCTTCCTGTAGGCTTGACAGGGAATGCGTAGTTTGCATTGTTCCTCTGTGTGCTCCGCAGCTATGCAAGTTCTGCAATAGTAGGTGTATCGTTTGCGGTCTTTCCTGTCATCTTGTTTATAGTATTGGTTGCTTAACGCTTGCTGTACTGCAATAATTTTTTCAGCCTTAATTGCTCGTTTGACAATGTCGCCTATTCCTTCATTTTCAACGGTACTTTGTTTTGCTTCAATTTCGGGTTTTAACCGTTGTTAGTTAACCGTAATTAAAGGTTATGAAGTTAAGAACTAATGCACTTACCGTTTTTCTACTATTAGTTTTATATTAAATATTGTTATTATTATTAGTATTATTTTTAATATTATTATTGTAACAGTTGGTCGTCAATCATCATTAAGCATACTTATATTATTAACTACTGATTAGCACTTAAATTTTGTCGATCATACGAACAACGCATGATTACCCCGATAGCATCACGTGGAGAGCAGAACGTGCACTGCACGCTGTGCTGTCAGTCTGTAGTCACGGTGCCGTCACAGTGTGCAATGGCACGCCGTGCTGTCAGTCTGCAGCAAAAACAAAGTTCGCCGTGCGGGTAGACTATGCGCGCATTCTGGAGGTACGTCGTGCTCCAGATAAGTTGCACAGCGTGCATTTGGCTGTATTAAAAGTACAATATATTTAAACTTTTTTGGCATGGTGTTACGATGTTTGGCCGAAAAAATGTTCACCGACATTTTTAATTTTTTAACTTATATACTTAAAATGTCACTTTTAAAATCCGCGTTAGTGGTGAGCGAGGCGAATTAATAATCAAAAAATAATATTTCCACAGATAGTGTCTTTTTCAACACATTGTACTAAACAGTAACAAAAAAAAAGGATTAAAATCGATTGAAAAACACGCTTGACGTATCAATAATAATTTTAGTTAGTTGAAGTATGAGAACATTAATTATATATTATATGCATAAAAAACACGACGAGTGACCAAG
>JAPYYV010003208.1:0-18798 GCA_030522625.1 Copidosoma aretas
CGTCCCCCCCGTGATACAGCCTCACTAGGACCTCGAGTGGCAAAGGGGGTAACCTCGCGAGGTACTCATGAGCGCCCCATTAAGATGTCTGATCGGGATCCATGTAATCTATATATACTAGTGGGGCTCCGCCACGCGCCAACTCTGTGATTTAAGGAGGCTTGGGCGTTTGGCGAGGCGTTTGGTGCCGTACCAAACGAGAGGTACTCTAAAGTTCTAAGAATTATGAAAAATGTTTGTTGCTTATTATCATGATAAATAAATATCTCAATCACATATTTAAATTTAAGAGTTTGATTGGCCTAAAAATTTGTAAAATATCGACAAAAATAACGATAAGAATTTGTATTCGTCGCTGCGCATGCGTAGAAGACAATAAATTACTTTCCTTTCAATTTTCTCAAAATTTAACTACTTGAGAACAATTTTGATTTACTTTCGCGCAAAATAAAAGCGAATGGAAACCATTGGAACTTTGCTATTATTATAAATATACGTATGCATTGATTTTTAACGTCCATCAAAAAGCGGTTGTTACTAAAATCTGTATATAGAGCAGTTATTATGACCATTAGCACCTCCTCCCTCCCCTCAGTGCAGCTCCCTGCAATTGCAAACACTGTTACGCTGAAGATCTGAAGATGCCGTAAGCATATTATAAAATAGAGTAAGCAAAAACATTTTTCTTTTAATATAAATATAAGAGACCCTTATATATAAAAGTCGTCATACAGTTCAGACAAAAATTTCGTCTATTTTGATGTTATTTTTGAGAAAGCAAAGTTTCACCAAAATATCTCGGCTTTTTTTATAAAGTTTACCTCGAGATAACCGAGATTTCTCGGACATCTCGGGTAAATTTCGAGACAGCCGAGATATTTTGGTGAAACTTTGCTTTCTCAAAAATAATATCAAAATAGACGAAATTTTTCGTCTGAACTGTATGACGACTTTTATATAAGATCTCGTCTTGTCTCGACTCGACCCACGTCTTGCACACCCCTAATACTCGCTACTCGACTTCTCGTTACGAGATAAATTGTCACGCCACCGCGAATTATTTTCGCGACGTAATCGATCATTTTTAAATTGTACGTCCAAATGAAAATCTCGAAGCGATTCTGCAATTGGAACCGGGTTTGGTTCAATTTGCGTGTATACATGTTTGATCGATCGACCAAGGCTTGAACTTACTTATCTGCGTATCTCTTAATTGTTTGCACGGATAAAATGGTTACGAATATTTACAATAATTGTGTAACTGTTTGTGTAACTTAATTGATTTTTTCGACTATTGATGAAAAATAGTTATACAGTAATAAATTTCAATGGTTTGTACTGTACAGCTAATAATTAATTCCGAAATTGTAATCATATTGCATGCATGGAAAAAGCACTGTCAGATATAATTATCTCGGCGAACGGTATTCAAACTGCTTGCCTGCTGCGTGAAAAACTAAAAATTATCTTTAAAGAATGCGCAAAGCCCGTATAGGAGGCTCGTAAGAGACAAAGGAGATTAACGTTGAACTACTTTGAGAGAAAATGATTAAAAGATCGAACCAACAAGATAGAGAGAGAGATAGAGAGAGAGAGAGAGAGAGAGAGAGATTCCGGTAACAATGTATATAATATATCGCTAAAGAATATTGAAGTGATCGTTGCATGCATCACCTACAGCTGCGAGCTAAGCTCATTCAAAAGACTTTATTGGGTGGGCGGCCTATGTAAGTGACGCTATCATATCATGTGTATTGTCGTTTCACTAAAAGTTCTCATTACGTCCAAAAACTCGTTATCTGTCGACTCGTCGCATCTATTTGCATGTTGGCATATGTCACGAATGTCTTGGTTTCATTCGGAATTAATAGGTGTTCTTGATTTATTAATTTTTGTATACATAATGTAGCAAAATAAAAAAATTCAAGTATTCTAATCGACAAGTAAAATAACGAAACAGATTGAAAGCGCGACTAAAGGAAAAGAGAAAGTGGCTTGTTTGTAGAATCAGAAATTTTAACGTTTATGCAGGGACTATCTATAGGAAAGCAGCGGCTGCTACGGACCAATGTGCCTAATAAAGAAGTGATGTACTAATAAGTACACAATTGAACAGTCACGAATGATAACTGATGAGCATCTCGTCCCGAGGATTGAATCCTCGAGCGTTCAACGATGAATATTACTGAAAAAACAAGTAAAAAAAAAAAAAAAAAAATACAGTGATCGATCGATCGACCTCAGGTAAAACAGCAACGAATCGAGACCCAACTCGGCTGTACAGTAAGTAATGTAATAATAATAATAATAATCATCGGCTGTCAGTTTAATCTATTATATCGTGTGTAAATTCTTTCGTGATGTTAGATTCTTTGGCGGCTGCATATGATATATAAATAAATAATTAAATAAACAGGCATACTCGTGACGTATCGCAAAATCGCACTTGAACTTGTGCCCATGCTATTCCGTCCCTCACTTACGTTCCCTTTACATCCATACTCCCTCGATACCTAATTATGCACGGAATATAATAATAATAATAATAATAATAATAATAATAATGTACATGAGGTTTGTGTAAGGATGACGTCATCGCCATCACTAGCACGAAACGACACAATAATAACGTGATGCAGATGTAACTATCGGAATTCGTTGCAACGTTTATCTGAATGATGAGGTGTATGAGTATAGGCAAATACCTCACCCTCTCCTACCCTTCACCAACATAATTATATTTATCTCGTATATAATTACACCAATAGATATGTTCGGTAAGAAAGTAAGTAAATACTGAAAATATATTATACTCAGAGAAGAGGTTTCGGAGTGATCTGACGGTAGCGGCGGGACAAATCAAGGTGCGTGCTCGTACATACCTGTACGTAATAAATACAAAGTATCTGGCAACAGCGGGAGAAGAAGGAGTAGGTAACATGCAGCCGCGAGATATAGAGATAGAGAGGGTAAGTTGATTGTATAGCTACATATAGGGGGAGGGGAGAATGAGCCGAATCGGGCCCATGAGGGAGCCGTGATGTATACCCCACCTATAGAGTATAGAGGGCTCAAAATAGACGCGCTCGCACGCGGCAATGCACCTATAATGGCGGCGGCGGTGGCGGCGGCGGGCACGCGAGCGTGAGATAGTTCAAGGAGCGCGGAGGAGCTAGCCGGCTCAAAAAGAATGTTAATCGATGTCGTGCTCATACGCTCGCCGGAGATGCATCTTCGACCTTCGGCCTTCGGCCCGTAACGGTACACGAACTGCCGCAGCAGCAACCGCATTCTCCTGCATCCATGGGGACGTGGATAGAGGGAGAGAGAGAGAGAGAGAGAGAGAGAGATAGGGGGGGGGAGGGAGGGAGATTATGGGGAGACGGTAACGATGAGATTGGTCGGACGACTTGCCTCAAGTCTATTGTTAATACAAAAATAATTAAATGTATTCGGCGTGACTGCTGCTGCTGTCCCAGATGTAATATAGAAGAGCATGCTATTATAATCTACAGCTATATACATGCACATTATACATTTATAATAACGTATATGTATATAGGAGTCATTCTGCGTATACAAATGAAATTTAATTGGGTAAAAGTGATGATATATGCTAAGAGTTGTAAGCTTTCTCTTACGTTTGGTCCGAAAACTGATTTTTTGCCTCCTTTACCAAGAAAATTGCGAATACAAGACCAAAATGTCAGGTTCAACCGCTGTCCAGAACTCGAATTTTTCACCTAAAAGCTCCTACCCGTGAAAAATAAAGCTTTTTCCACGAACTCGTGCGTGTACATTATCAACTGCACTAGTCAGGGATTTTATATGTATACTGTGGTTACATCAATCATCAACCAATAACTACGAGTAATCACTGCATACATTTTGACCGTCGATTTGCACTCAAATTATCGTTTGAACAGAAATTGCTTCGAAAACACTCTGTTTACTTTAACAATGCTACCTAACGGTAATATTTTGAAGTACAGACCTCAAGTAAACAAATGCACATGCTGATTCTATCAGACGTTTTGACCTTTCGAATGACCAACTGTTTCAATTTTCGTTTTTCGCGTGTACAGAAATTTTGTACAGTGACCACTAGGTGTACTTTAACCAGTACATAGACTTTACTGTCTCATAGTACTTGACAGTAGTAGATATTATGCAAGAATAAAGTCTTCATGTTTTGTCTACGAGTTGTACAAGCACTCCAATGCTCGAAATGTCAATTCCGATCATGTCAGGTCCAACCATTCCGAAATGAAAGTCCGTTTTTCTCTGTCTTGAGGTAAATCGTTAAATGTCGTTTCTACGTTTAATACTAGTAGCCAAGTAGCAAACAATATGAGAGGGCCAAAACTTTGCGAAAATGGAAGCAGAAATAAAGCCCTATCGATTAAAAAAAGAATTGTTCAATTTCGTGCGCCTGATAAAAAGTTATACCGATTTTACGCAAAATGACTGATTTCCTGTAAATATCCACGAAATTTCATTTTTAGCGATTTTTGATGACCTATTTTAAGCAGCTATAACTTTTGGAGGGTAGCAGTAAATCGAACAAATTTTTTTTTAATCGAAAAGGCTTGATTCCAGCTTTCATTTGAGCTGTGTTAAAATGCTTAAACTGTACAAGAAGCTTACCTACACGTGCTAGAGACAGACGTATTTTTTCGAAAATAGACTAAATTTCACTCTTATTTAATATCGTACATCTATTAAACAAAAAACTTTGTAGAGGATTCGCTGTAGGTACACTGTTCAAAATCTGTTCAATTATAAACAGAAAAATTATCTTTGAAATCGAACAGACTACACAGGTTTTGTGTAAATTACATTTCAGACGAATTTCGTGTTAAGAGTACACCAATCTTGTGTTATTTAGCTATTGTACTCATATCTTATACACAAAGTGTACAAGGTACACAAATTTCGTGTAATTTTTACAAATAATAAGTATAAAATAGCAAACCACACAAAATTTTTAACCCGTCTTTATGTGTATATTACATGATAAAATAACTGAATATGAAGACATTATTATTATATATAATCCTAATTTCTTACTATGTTGATTGCTTATTAGTTTATAATACGTGTGCACTCATCGAATGACTATCCGCTATGTCCCCACCAGCTTCAGCGCTGCTAGTGATCAAAGCTGGAAATGCGATAGTCGGGATTAACAAAGCGGATTTCTATCCAAAATCATAGAGAAATCCCAAATTTATTTACAAAATAATTTTTTTAGTGGATTAACAACTGTTATTCGATAACTAATATAATTTTATATGTGTCAAGGACTTTATTCGATTTTTTAAGTGATAAAGACAAGTAAAGCATTTATTATTTCGTCAAAAATAGGTAATTTTATAACCTTCTACAAGCTTAAGTGTGCATTTTATTATTGGAAAGACGTTTTTAATGCCAAATAAAAATAATTTGAAATATTTCCAAGTCATGTTTGGATATACTCCGGTGCATTAGTTGCTTTATGAACATAAATGATTGATTACATACACCATACACTTGAAAAGGACTCCTACTTGTATAGAAATCCGCTTTGCTTATCCTGACCGTCACATGTCCAGATTTGCTCACTAGCAGCGCTGAAGCTGGTGGGAACATAGCGGATATCACACTGTTAACAGAGCATTTGGTGCGCTGTGAAGCTCATTGCGCAGTATAGAGTGCGCCGCTCAGCTAGGTCACTGATCACTGACTCACTCAGCTGACTAAACTCCCAGTGTAACTAAGCCATTCGTCGAGTGAACACGTATTATATACTGAGCAGTGAGCAATAAACAACCGAGTAAGAAATTAGGAAGATATATTTCGTGAGTAGACTTATCTTACACTTAAAACTTAAATAGAGTAGTTTTTTTATAACATATAAGTACATAATGTAATTGTATAGTATAATAAGTAATACAAGTAACACAATTATAATGTATACTTTAGTACTAAAGCCAGTAAATTGACTACATAGTATATGCATGAGTCAAAAACGGGAAATTATGGTGTGTGAAATATTAAATTTTAAATTTAGTGTTTAGAATATTTCTATTATTTTCTGTATGTTATGAGCGATCCAAACTGGCTGGAAATGTTAGGCTCGGCTGACTCGGCTCTATTGTTATTTTTAGAAAACACATGTTAATTTACATGAGATTTAAAAAAAACTTCAAATAGCATTACGGTAATGACAGGTCTTTTATCACCATGATGGTACTTTTTTGGCAATTCTGAAGCCCCAAACAGGAATTTTTTAACGAAATTTAGATTGATACATATGCATACCAAAATTCGTCGTATACTATAGTCACCTCATTGATAATTTAAAATACCTTTAAGATTAGGGGCCTTACGGTAATGACTGCTTATTTTAGCCAGCAGAACTGTCAATATTCGCGATGACACTACGAGTACCCACATTCGAATTTCTAGTTGAAAAGAATTGGTCGATGTGCTTGTTTGCTCTACTATACACGATAGACAAATCTAAATGTCAAAGAATGGACCACTTGGCCCTACTAAATCATTAGTCTCGCGCTATCCAAAGGGTAAAAACTAGGCTTCACGAAAATTGCTTTGTACATTTTCAAAAGTTTTTATCATATTGTCCTTATTGACTAGAAAGGATGCTAAAAGATTCAGATTATTATAAGTTCAGAAAAATACAGGCAAGGATAACACATAGGCAGTATAAGCTGCTAAAAATTAAATTTTTTAAATGTTTCCCAGTACGGTAATGACATTTTAGCCAGTGTTTTTTCCATCCTACGTCCACGGTAGATAGTTTTTCGACTCGATTTGAAAAGGATTACCGAGAGAAAATTAGTTTACAAAAAGTTTTGGCTCAAAATAATAAAACGCGTTATTTATAAATACAGGCTTCATGAAATGTCGCAGTTTTTGTGAATTGACCTACGTACTTACGTTATTGGAAACTAGGGGTAAGCGTACCCATTACCGTACAGTTCTGCACCGACTTATTTTTGTGAATTTTACTGTAGATTAGTATCTATATCATCACGCGGTAATTGGTGTGCGGTGTTCGGAACATGTACGGTGGATGGGGTACGGTAATTAGAAGCACAATTTTTAAATCATTTACTCGTTATAAAATCATTTTGGTAAGTTTATACGGCAAACTAAAAATTGTTAATCATTCTCAAAATCCTTAACAACAAGTTGAAATGTTTTGAGCCAATGTTCGGCAGTTAATCGTGCTACAGTCAAATTCACAAAAATAAGTTGATACAAAACTGTACGGTAATGGGTACGCTTACCCCTACTCTGTTCAAGTGTCCAGTGTTGGCAATGATGTTACATTGATTGTTACATTTGTGACTATACACGTTTTGTGTAAATTATATATTACACGAATTTCGTGTTAAAAGTACACAAATCTTGTTTTATTTAGCCATTGTACTCATATCTTATACACAAACTTTGTGTAATTTTTACATATAATAAGTGTAAAATAACAAAATACACAAAATTTCAAACTGTGTATCTGTTTAGGATGGTATTTGCAATATAAATACCGTAAAAAAAATGTTGTCCCAACTAACTTTGGTTTTAACAATTTCTGCAGTTGATTTAAGGAAGTTACGGCAGAATGACCGTAACCAATTACCCATAAATGAGAAATCACACACATTACGATATTTCTTACGTGTGACGATATAGTTATTCAAGCATTAATAAATTATATATTTATGGGTTATTCTGACCTATCTTGCCCAGATCGTTGCCTATAACTGGATAATCGAAGTTTATAAAATTTGTTATGCTCCAACAGGCAATTTTGCTGTGAGAAGGTCGCCCGCCCCTTCACGAGAAGCATTGCAGGGAATATAAGCACATGTGAAAAATCATAGAGGTGCTTGCTCGAAAAAGTCGCTCTAGCCGGGAATCGAACCGCGGTCTCCCGAGCGCCGATCCACGACCTAGCCGACTATATTTATAGGCAGTCGCGGAGGACAGATGGACGCATACGGGGTGGACGCGCGCGGCTCTGTTGCTGCTGCTGGCGAAACTAGTTTTTACCGTAAAGCTCAAAGGAAGGAGTAGATAGTGCAGAGAGAGGGGCCGGAGGGAGAGGACCGCGGTGGCGAGGCGAGCTGCAGCAGAAAACTCGTTATTTGATCTTTCTCTCTCCCTCTCTTGCCCTGCAGAGGAGACGCGAAAAGGACGAAGGGATATGTACGTATATATATATATATATATATATATGTATATATATTCCTATATTCGCTCGCTTGGCTGACTTGTTGGCGAAAGAGATAGATCCACACACACTCTCTCTCTCTCCCACATATAACTCTGTTCTTTTCCTTTTGTCGGATCGGGAGTATATCTTCGACCTTTGCACTTGGATTTTTATAGTTAGAATGTACAATTACACATTATGCTTAGCTTAATTAGCGTCTAGTTTGTGCGGACTACTTACACTACTTTATTACTACATTATAATTATCTCGAGAGAAACACAGATTATAAAATTTATGTAAGACTTAAATGCGTATTTACTGCATTGTATTTGATTCAAAGCCTTATGGGGTTGAACCCCAAGGCCTAATCAATAAACATATCACATGTCTCTCTATATATATATGGGAGATACCGCCTTAACTTGCCCAGATCAACTTCGAAATTTGTTGAAAATAAAGTTGGTTGAAAAAAAATTTTTTTACGGTATTTGTATTGCAAATACCATCCTCAACAAATACTTGAAGCGATTTCACTACAAAGTTTTTCGTTTGATAGACATACGATATTTTACAATGGTGAATTTTAGTCAATTTTTGAAAAAACAAGTCTTCCTTTGGAACGCCTAGGTAAGCTGTGTTTGAGTTTGAAGTGTTCTTACACAGCTTAAATAAAAGCTGGGATCATGCCCTGTATCAATTGAAAAAAAATGTATTCAATTTGGTCCTACCGTTCGATAGTTACAGCTGTTTAAAGAAGAGACACGAAAATCGTTGAAAATGAGATTACGTAGATATTTCATGAAAAACTGTTGTTTGTCTTTAAACCGCTATAACTTTCGATTGGCGACTCAAAATGGTACAAAACTTTTTTTGATCGATAGGATCACACTTTAGCTTTCATTCAAGTCAAGTTGAGACCACCTAAAATAGTGTACTACTTTGCTACTATCGTTGATAGTAGAACCACGGTTTACCGATATATTTCAAGAAAAAAATGCAATTTGATCAATCGCCGAGACGCATGTCTTATATTTTAGCCTAACAGTGCTGGAAAAAAAGTTTGGTGAAGATCCGATGCATAGAAGTGAAATGACTTTGAACAGCTCGTCGCATCTCGTAGACACAGTGAGTAAATATGAAAGGAGGCCCGCAAAGTAATTGTGTCTCTGCAGAGCTAGCAATATAATATAGCAGTCAGCCAATCAGCCTGACACTGTATTCGCACTGTTTCCTCCACTGCCCTGTAATGTTATATAAGTACACCTCGACCTTATATTAACACGTATGGGTATCGTCCGGTAGACCGCACAACTTTAACGACAACTGATGTCTCAAATTTTATAAGACCTGGGCCCTGTGCAACTTTCTAGTTAATTGGGCAAAAGTCAAATTGACATATATACATACACATGTCATCTTTTAAAAATTGCCGATAGAAAGCGCTTCATTCTGTGCTTGACCCAATAAGTGTAGGAACCTATAGATTATAAGAACTTCCGATATTATAAGGCCGACCAGACTGCTTTCATAGCCCGATGCCGACTCGGGGAAGAGAGAGAGAGTAGAGTAGAGTAGTATTTTATTAGGCTAAGGACCTGAAGCCCAGGATAGCCTTAACTTTGAGTGTACAGTGCAGCTGCAGAACAGCTGACAAGCGCTTTAGATGACATATAAATAATTCAAATCATATTACACAAGATATAAGAATAATTGATAAATTAAAATATTAAGTTGTGAGAATATATAAAAATAAAATAAAACTAGTTGAAAAGTAGATATTATAAAATTAAGATTAATAACTAGGCGCATGTGACATGAAAATGAGCTTTACAAAGAGTATGTGTAAATTCGTGTGTTATTTATTATAACTATGGTTGCTTCTTATTGGCTGAGTAGTCGCGAGAACGAATAACGCTAAGTAGAGAGAGAGAGAGAGAGAGAGAGAGAGAGGAAAATTCAGCAAATAGTCAGTTCCACCCTTCCACCCTGAATTCGGACGAGCCGATCGATTACTCCAACAGCTGCATATAAATATCGGCTCGATCCAAGCATTCCGAGCAGAGTTGCGCGACTTGTCGCCTGCACGGCACGGCACGGGATTTTTTCCGAAAACTAATTATTATAGAATCATGGAGAGCTCTCGCGAGTGAAATTTCAAGAGAAATTTTTAACGAGGATCGCCAGACGCTACGTAAGTATAGAATGCGAGCGGGTACATGATAACGAGTGGTCGTGCGAAAAATCTGCGAAACGAGAGGAGCAGTATAATAGTACAGGGGGAGAACGATGCGGAGAGCGTGATAGTGGGGTGAGCCGCCATGCGTACTCACTTATAGGTTATCTATACCTACCTATAGCAGAGCTTGGGCCCTCGTAGCACGATTGTATGTACAGGATATGCGACGTCGGGATCTCGAGATATCCATGCAGGCAATGAGCAGCGCGTGCGGTAATTATTACTTATGTACCTATACCGTACAACACCCTATTCGTACGTAATAAATTATATATTATTATTATTATCATTATTATTATTATTATTATTATTATTATTATTATACCTGCAAGGAGAGGAAGACGCAAACTGGGCCTGACTGGACACGAGTAACAACAACAACTACGAATTGCATAGGTATAAAGTAAGTATACGTATATATACACTGTAAGAGAAGGTACGATGACGTTAAAACCGAGTGCTGCGTGCAGGGGTAGATGATGATGATGATGATGATAATGATGAAGAACGAAACGAGTAAACAGTTAGTTATTAAATGGTCATCGGTGGTTGAACGCTTGACCGCTCGGGCCGGCCATAAGATATGTTCCCTGATGCTTCCGACGAGCGACGAAAGGAGACCTCAATGCTTACTAATTCATATGAGAATGATATTGTGCGAGCAGGCCTACAATGATGGAG
The DNA here is from genome assembly GCA_030522625.1 of Copidosoma aretas. Lineage (NCBI taxonomy): Eukaryota > Metazoa > Arthropoda > Insecta > Hymenoptera > Encyrtidae > Copidosoma > Copidosoma aretas. The sequence goes on from JAPYYV010003208.1 coordinate 11,140, forward strand.
AGACCAAAGCGTTTGGCCTGTTGTACTTACATAACGCGCGTGTGTACAATAACAGCGCATCATGGCTTTCGCACCAACTGATGCTCCTGTATATATCAGCATAATTATGACACAAAGGTCAAGTTGAATTGCCTGAGATGAAGAGACTAACATGTACATATTATACAGATATCTTAGTAATGCAGATAGACAAGAGCTGAGGTTATTTTAAACTTTTAAGACCGATCTCGTCTTGGGACAAGAAAATATTTACAAAGAGTCATTGGCTTGACTCTAACAAAGATCGGACTAATACAGTCAAAGTGGGTCAGGAAGTAATTAAATTTAATCTTATGAATGACAAGGATCTACAGGCATATTAAGGCAGAAACACGGAAAGATGATTTAGTTTAAAATATTGAATCCTATTACAAAAATGTATATCAATAATTATTATTGGTTAGAGGGGGGTACATGATGTTATAAATGCTCGAAGAAAAGTTTCTTAAAGACATACGGTCTAGGAGACATTGATGTACAAAAATAGGATATGCAATTTAAACCAAATTATTGTATTGATAGATTCATAGAAATACATAAATTAATAATAATAAAAAAGTTTTTATAAACAGGAAATAAATAAAGAAAAGAAAATTAAGAAACAATAAGATTAAAAAAAAATATATATAAATAGTTTCATCAAATAGTTTCATCGAATAATACTAAATATAAAAGATACTCCAAATTTCAAGAATAAGTAAAATAGATAAAAAATTATGAATTTATAGGTCCACTAAACATAGCAACAAAAAAAAGACATAAAAGTAAAGCGACAAGGCATTACAGATTTAAAAAATAGATGTCATAAAAATCATTAAGAGGCCCTTTATAGAAATAGAGATACAAAGACAGAGACATAGCATGAATCATTGAAGACGTGAAGAAGCACAACTATTAAATGAGAAAAGATTATTTATCGAAAAGGTGAAGGTTTCGCGACGGGGTTCAGAAGACTCAAAGGCCAAAAACTTAATGGTGGTTAGAAAAGCGAAACCAGATACTTTTGCGCCCATTCAGTTTGAAAGTTAAGGTGGCTCATCACGCATATATAGCACATATTTCAAATATTGTATTATGAATCTTTATTCAAAGTTATGAGAAGTGTCACTTTACCTGACAATAATATAGCTAGTGCTTGATATCATGCGATTTGTTTCATAAAATTTTGTTGTTAAATTTTTTGGATACCGAAGCTTGAAAAAAAAAAATACAATCAATTACTTAAATATTTTCCAATTTACATCTGATTTTCAATTTTTTGGGATCATTCTCTTCCTTGAACGAATTCATTGGGAGTCATCGGGGAAAAAATTACAAAAACCTGGATAGGTTTCCCAGAAAATGCACTTGTTTATATATAAATACGAAAAATAAGTAAACAATTGAATTTTCTGATAAACGTAAGTAAGTTCTTGTAATTTTTTCCGAGAAGACTCCCAATGGATTCGTTCGAGGAAGAGAATGAGCCCAAAAAATTGAAAATCAGATGTAAATTAAAAAAGATTGAAGTAATTTATTGAATTTTTTTTCAAGCTTCAATAGCTGAAAAATTTTATGAAAAAAATCGCATGATATTTAGCATTAGCTACATTATTATTACCAGGTTAATTGACACTTCTCATAACTTTTAACAAACATTCATAATGAAATATTCAAAATATGTGCTATACATGCGTGATGAGCCACCTTAAATTGTGCAAGAAGTTAATAAAATCCAACGAACTTTTGTTTCATTAACGGTCACTCAATCGCCATAAATGTAGAGGTACTCAACCTTCATCATCACTGCTTCGTTGAATTATGATTTTTTGTCTTCCCCCTTGCAACAACAACCGATGACGGCCGACCAGTAGCGCAGTGTCCGGCGTCCTAAGGCTGCACAAAAGTATCTATACTCACTTTACGTTTCACCAGAAGAATCAAAGTTTCACTGTTCGACAAATTGAATTACAGATCGCCTTTAGGATGGGAGGTATATCGCTAGATGCCTGCGGGTGTCTTTGCGACATCGTATAGTGATGTGTGGGTAACGGCATTTTTCCCATCGTCGTTGATCCAACGAGGAGAAGGAGAGAAGATGGAGAAAATGAGAAACGCACGAGGAAAAAATAGAGTCGACCTCATTGACAAACGACTGAGAGACGCGAACGAACAGGCCGATGTATAATTCATCGCAGATGGCTCAGCGACTCAACTATACGCAACCACTGATACATGTATGTACGTATGTGTACGTTACAGCATTTATTGCGAGTACCTATTACGTGCGAGCTGCTGCTGTTGCTGCTGCGTTTACAGGCGGACTCGCGATTTTTCAAAAAAACCGGCAACTCAGAGTCGCTTGAACTTGGGACTCGCTGCTGCTGCTGCTGCTGCTGCTGCTATCTATACCGATGGGATGGGATGGAAGCGAAACAGGCGAAAGGCGCTCGTATAAACAAGAGGACGCTCAATCTTTCCTATACAGTACCGTGCATGTATAGCAGCAGTAGACCAACTGAAATCGTACTTTTACTCCTGCTGCTGGCTAAGAGTAGATCGTGGTAATTGCTCGATTTTGCAGGAATATACAAATTTTTTTCGTGGGTCAAGAATTGAAAATTACTGGAGCTCCATGAGTTACGAGTTTTTTAATCAACAGTCATAAGGTTTAATGTTAACACGTACTAACAACACGAGCACTGTTCGCAATGACATGGCCGTAAAATAAAAACTGCTGCTAATAAATTGGCTAAAAGGTTCTATTTATTTTTGATGAAAAACATGATTAAATGAATTATCAGGATTATTTAAAATGGTAAAATAGCTATTTTTATGATCTAAAAAAATGGAATTATTTAAAAATGACATAATTTTTTTACCCAAAAAGTATAAAAAACATTTTAACATTTTTTTTCAATGACATTTGAACCAATTACTCAACATTGTTACAAAAATTAATATTTGTAATACAACGAAAATTGAGCAAAAACACTATTACATTAATACATGTTTGGAGTTATGATTTAGAAATGAAAGTCGAAGTACCTCAATAATACCGAAAGTAAGAAAATAATGAATCAAAATGATGAACGATTGTGAAATAATTTATTGTTTGCTTTACAAGATAAAATTATGTTTTAGATTGGATTATACCCCGTTCGATTCAGAAATATCGAAAACCTTTAAAGCGATTTTATAAATCTTACAAAATTGGGTATTTGATAGTTCTTGATCGAAAAAATTAATATCCAATCTAACAAATAATTATATCCTGTACCGCAAAAAATAAATCATTTCACAATTGTTCATCATTTTAATTCACTATTTCCTAATTTTTGGTATTATTGAGGTACTCGACTTTTTTTTTTTAAATCATAACTCGAAACATGTACGATAATTAAAAAATGTTTTTGCTAAATGTTCATTATATTACCAAAATTAATTTAAGTAACAATATTAAAAAACTGGTTCGATTGTTTTTCAAATAAGATGCTTTTTATTAAAATATCATTTTTAAATAACTAGGGGCCTTCGCCCCCTGCGCGCTCCACGCGCCAACCCCTGCCATTTTTTACGCGATTCCACGATTTAAAAAAAAAAATCAAATGATAGTCAATCAGACCATGAAGTTTTAATTTTCTTTCCATTGATATGACTTTTTATTCCATTTTTCATAATTTCGATTTCAAATTTACCTGCGCTTGACCAGTCCCAGCCAATCACAAAACAAGTAAAGAGGCTTCTTTCACGTGACCCATCACTTTTTTCTCTGTAGATTCTATTTTTTAAATTATAAAAATAGCTGTTTTACTATTTTGAATAATCCTGATACTTCATTTAATCATATTTTTTTTATTAAAAATACACAGATGAACATATCTTGAGAAGGTTTTTTGCTAATTTATTGGCCGAAGTTTTTGTTTACCGATACAAGATTTCCTCTATGAGGAAGCAATATATGATTTGAGCGTGGTTGCTCCTGTTACATCGCGTACCTACTTACCTAATTGATACGTTTCATCCAAAAAACATTTTTATTCTATTTGGTTCGTCAGATAAATTGTTAAAAAATATTAGACATGTGTTTTTGCTTAATTTAAACGAACTAACAAAATTGACGGGAACAGAGCGCATAATAGTTCAGGATTGGGACTGATAACGTCACGATTGTCCATTTTGTCTTTCGACAATCGTGACCTCAGTTCATCCCCACTCCGAAACATTGGCGTTCTTTGCTCCCGGCAACTTTTGTTTAAGGGTAAAAATAAAAAAACCCTATTCATGTCTAATATTTTTTCTGATGAACTATCTGATGGCCCAAATAGAATTTTTCATGCAAAATGCTGATTGTGTAAAGAAACGACAAATTAATGTATGGAGTGATATTCTCATGCATGCAAGATATAATTCCTACCAAAGTGAGAAAGTAGACTAATTCTGTACAAATGTATGCTTTCGTGTGGCTGAATGAGCTTTAATTAAGTATTAATGAACCACCGCTTACTGAATCCTGTGATCAATTTTGCTGTATACCTGGTGCACGAGAGCCAAAATGATAATACACCTGCTGCTACGAGAGACGCAAAAAACTGCGTGCGAGGAAAAATATATGGCACAAGCGGACAGTGCACGGAGAGAAATGCAGAGCTCCAACATTGCATACCGTTGAATTTTCACGCACACGTCTTGTCCGAAATAATTACGCGCTCGATGTCGAATGGTACTAATAATCGTGAGCATCGTTAGCGACAATGAAAGGGCAGACAGACGCGCGAAAAATTTCGGGGGGCAGTGCAAAAGAGTTTGAATGTACCCATGAACATGTACACAGCATCGAATGTGGCAGCGAGAGGCTGCAGTGGAAATGTGGAATTAGTATATGCATGGTCATAACAATGGTAGCAACAGCAGCAGCAGCAGCAGCAGCAGCAGCAGCAGCTCGAATGCATCCATCGCGTGCACAGACAAATCGGCGAATCGTGTGCGATCGGTACTTAAGTATAAGTGAGTACACACTTTGCTTACACCACGGAATCGCGATCAATTTGCTGATGGGGGAAGTAGGTAGCATTACTGAAAGCGAAGGAGTAGAAGGTATAGAGAATAATGTAGTACTTATTGCATCCAGCACTTAACATGTGCATCGGCACGACTATTCCCAATACCGGCGAAAAGAAAAAAAAACATCAATAGTAGGAATTAAGTTGCAGTAGGAGCCGTATACGGCTCGTGCAATGTATAGCGTTACACAATTATGGAAGACTGAGACTTTCGTTTCTAATTTCACCGTCATCTATAACCCTGCGATCTGCGATTATTGCAAGTACGTGCAGTGGCACGTACGTGCGTGAAATGTAGGTGTAAGGAGGAATCGCACAATAAACAATTGTGAGATAGGAATAAACAAAAATTGAAAACACGCACATTTTCATGTAAAACAAATCTTTTAGAATCGTGATTTCATATCCCGTTGGTGCGGGTCGTTCTCGAATCTTTAGCTCTGCCCGGAAAATCTGGTTGGACCCGCTGTGTAGAACACTTTGTTTCTATCCTAGAACAAAATATATACTGAGAAGATTGACCGCATATTGGCTCCGAGAATAACAGGTGTTGCCCTCACTCTGCATGTTAAATCTTATAGAGCAAAATATATCTGAAGCGGCCATCGTCGGTAGCAACCCCTTGCCGTTCCGTAAGAATATATGATAAAGTGACAATCAACGCCAGCCCCGAGGCCAGCCCTCCCCTCCAACATTATTCTCGGAGCGAATAAAAGCTGCAGGAAAATTCAATGGAAACTGTTGTAAATATTTTTGAAATAAAATCAATCGGACAACACGCAAAATTAACTCCATTCGAACGCTGGTGGCGTGGCGTAATTTTAAAAAGTTGATTAAGCCGAGACTTACGGTGGATTCAAGTTTAGGTAGTGTACTGTATTTTCTTGGCTACTTTCAAACTTTAACTTGAATCATTCATAAATTTCAATATCTGATTAAATCCTCGTCTAGTACTGAGATACTAAAAAACTAAAAGAGTAGAGCAATAATTTTCAATAAATTGGCCAGACAAATTATTATTATTATTATTATTATTATTATTATTATCATTAAAGAGAATAATTAATAGCTATACCCGGAGAATGTTCAATTTAACTCTATAGTAGAGTTACAGTGTTCATTGTTATTTCGTATCAAGTTCTATCGTACGACTGATCATAGCGAAAAACCATAGGGTTTTTTTTACTGTAACTGTAACACTTGTAACTGTCGAAATAATCAATCAATCAATCAACACTTTTTCATCCACTGCTTTCGTAAACAGAGAGGTTGAGACCTTAAAACCAAGAAAAAAATGTCGTATATTTTTAACGGAGGCAGGAAAAATAATAATCGCACACGCGAGTCGAAAAGAAAATGTGTGCCTCTTGCGGATGCAGTGGAGAGATAGAAGTTGAGAACCTATAACGCTTGTCAGTTGGATTTCGAGTTCGACTTTGCTTACTCCCACTGAGGACTAGCCCTTTTAATTAATAAACTCACGCAAGTGCACAAGAACGCAGCTAATTATAACACAGACTTTTAAATACCGTGCAACATAAAAGTGATCTCAGCGTATAGCAAATTTGTTTTCAGAGTCGATTAGACTGTACCACAGCACATTGGATCCCATGGTGAGTAGAAAAAAACCAACCACAGCTTATAACTGTATTTGCACAGTACATAAATATAATGGGCAAATATCATCATCATAGGAAGGGATATCGAGTGGTCTTTCGTACTATATATGTATAATAAGTACGACGAGCGCAGCAAGAAGTGTTATGGGAAAGCAACGGAACCGTAAGCACAGCGACAAGAAGAACGATTGGATGGGGTTGGAAGGGGTTAGGAGGCGCACGGCTCGCTCGTTTATCCGTTATTATGCAGCAGTAGGACAGTCAGTAATCTTATATACTTGTGGCACAAAAGACGCGTCGCTCCGACTGAACGCGGCGCGTCGATTAATTTTGCTGACTAACGAGAGGAGGAAGAAGAGAGACGTTTTCGCGTGCTGGATATAATATCGCACGAACGGCAAATCTCGTAGACTCGTACTGATAGAGCGGTTTCATTTGTCGCATACTTATACAATATATTTTTTGAGTCCAGAGGATCCAGCCCCCTCTGTCTCCTTCTACTTATTCCACCACTGTCACGGTGCGAGAGGAAAATTTATCATGGTCCGCGTATCATGTAACACGAGACGCTAAGTATGTATGTAGGCGTGGTCGCGTAGCCCCCTCAAGTCTGATTGATTTTTTCAGAGTTCTTCGTTTGTTTTTACCCAACTGCATAACATACGGTGGCTCTGGTGCGTGCAGCTTATCGACTAATTTGTAAAACAAACTGGGGGCTTTGATTTTCCGGCTCACAATGAACGTTATGCATTCCTTCAGTTTTTCACGAAGCTTATGAATGTTCGAGTAAAAAAAATAACAAATAAAAAAGTTACGTTTTTAAAAAAATCTTTACAATCACTTGACTCGAACTCTGCATTCGCTCCGAGCCAACGCAGACGTTGCGCCCTCTGAAGTAGAAAATAGTCAAAAGTTCTTGCATGTAAACAAACAGTGCTGGTGGCGCAAGACAAGGTGCG
>JAPYYV010003209.1:0-18797 GCA_030522625.1 Copidosoma aretas
ATTTCGATTGTTTTTCCATTATTTAAGATCATTTTGCCTTTTACAGCCATCATACAATTCTTACGTGAGCCTTGCAGCCCGTCCACGTCCCCTTCACGCTCCCTTAGCTCCCAACAGCCTTTTATAGACCTATCATAACAAACAACATCTCTCAAATAAGTATGATGGTACATTATTTTGGTGCCCCAAGAGTACACATGAAATGGTTAAAATTTTTTTTTACGATCTGCCCTATAAGATAAAAAAAAAATTTTCAACTATCTCATTAATATCTCTAAAAAAACCGGCACGTTGGCGCAGCGGTAGAGTTGCAGTTTTGTAGATCTTTTGAAACCAAGCAGTGTAGGGGCTTGGGTGAGACTTGGTTCAAGTCTCGCCGTTTGCCCGGAGGTTCGCTTCCGCTGTTTGATTTTCGGGGGTTCGATTGACTGTCTCTCTTCCGCTGCGAACAACGTGAGCGGGAGGTGTGCAGGAGTTAGTCCTGGTGTTTATACGCAGACACCCGGTCAGAACTCAGGCAATGCCCCGAATTCCCCCTACCCCTCTTCCATCCTTCTTTCTTTCCCAATAGCTTAAAAACTCTACGCTTGTATTAAAAAGCTATGTCCGAGCCTTAGGATGATGATAAACAATAGAAAAAAAAAAAAAACAATTATCTCTAAAAATGTATATCCTACGACAATTTAGAAATTATGCTTCAAATTTATAGATAAGAATTTAAGTTTAATTTATGAAATACAGATTTACTATAGTAACCCTATAATACTCATTCAATATAAGATAATTAAAAGTCGTTCCTGGAGTGTATATACTTTTTGGACAGAAGGTTGGTCAATATTTAACTGTTTTATGGGCAGTCTCATCCGAACAATAAAAAAAATATATAAATCGACTATAAATGAATACGGAAAAAAAAGATGATATGAGTATACGCAACATATATACAAAGTCAAAACATACGTTAGTAACAGATTAGTGACGGCACCCCACCACCACCCCCCATCCTCACATGCACACACATTTCCGAATCTATCCAAAAACGGCCGAGTTCATTAGAACACAGCCTAAGCCATTTCTCTTACGACCAAACAAAGTGTTTTAAAGAGGCAAAAAAGGCTCCCAAAACACAAAAAAAAATATCGCTTTAATTGCAGAAAATAAAACATAATGTGTTTTATCAGAGTACACGTTATTAGTATAAAAAAATTGTTTAAATAAAAAAAATAAAATTTATTGTGTAACAAAGGTCTACACCACCCATGAAGTATTTATACGGCACGCGCTGGATTGTTTTTAACTGCCCAAAAATTCATTAATATAATGATTAAATACGAATAATAATATGACATAAAATTACACATGTACAACAAAAAATTAATCAACTTATTGAATATCTAGACCGTGGCCCTCGCTGGATGCTCACCTTCTACAAGAATACGAAAATCCCCTATCTATGTGTCTGCACTAAGAAGCTTACTTTTATTTCAGTGTATGGTAAAATAATTGTATAAACTAAAAGAAAATTGTAAAAATTGTCTATGTAACAAATTAAAAAATTTTTTTTTACATTTTCTAGATTTATTTTTTTGATAACGTAAGCAACATGATTATTTTAAATCGAGGCGCTTTATATATAGTTGGTGATGATGTAAAATAATATAAATATTTTTGTCAATACTCTAACATTTAATTTATTAGTTGTAATTAGGAACTCTGAACGTAATGAACATTAATTTTTTCCTGGAATATATAGTGTTAAAATTCAAGTTTTGATGTCTTCTTAAGGTATGATATTTGATTAAATGTAATGCTTTAGTTACATAAAATTGTTATTTTGAAATTATACTATTTAATTTGTAATATTTTCAATATATGTTTATTTACTTTTTATCGTTATTTTAAATGTTTTACATTTAGACTCAAAAACATTAAAAGAAAAATAGTGCTAAGGTTTTAGTTAGTGCAATTAAATTTAAAATGAAAGAAAAAAACATCAAAATACATATGCATTACAATGATAACTTAAATTTATTTAAAATTTCCTATGAGAAAGAAACGAAAAACAAATTAAGCACTATAAATAATGTGAAATGACAAAAAAAAAATTCAAATAAAATTCAAAACTGGAATACAAAGGGACATATTTAAAAACAATAATAAATAAGATTAGCAATACCACAAAATATATTGATACATCTAAACAATATCAAGTAAAAAAACCTGTACAAAGGGACAGAGAAAAATTAAAATATAAATAGAAAACAAAGGCTTTGTAAATGAACAACATTTAACATGTGTGGAAGTATAGTGCGTTTGAGTTTGAATTCATAGATATGGCAGTAGAAAATGTACAAATCTTATACCGAGATAACTTGCATTTCAAACTTAGTAATAGCTGTTGTTTTTTAGATGCTACAATACTGTTCTATAATATTTTTTTCACAATGATTTCGAGCTTGTATATGATTAAAAAGTGCTTTCTTCATATAAATTAGAAAAATAATGATATGTATTGTTAGAATAAATGCGTTTATAAAAAACCCAAAACTATGTCCTATTTTCGGAACGATATTTAAGAGCCTTTGGAACAGAAATTTTTTAACCCATAATTGGATTAAATAAAAAAATCTTTGTAATCTGGTGAATTAAGTAGAGTTATACACCTCTGTGATCTTCAAGAGGCACAAAAAATACGTTTTTTACTGGTTGCCAAAAAAGTTTTTTTAAATATTAATTGGACAAAGAACAATTTAAATTTATGACTTTAAACATGAACGTTGAATATAATGTAGACATCAGAATGCATATCTTAAAAGAGTAACACCGAAGTACAAAAACATAGGTAACATTCATATTTTTAACAAAAACATTTGGGACTTATAATTCTTTCGCGAGCGGTCGGCGTTAGGAGATCGAACCCCTCTTTCTCAAAGTGCCATGATATTAAAAAATTATTTTTTTTTTATCTTCGATCAACTTTGAAATTTCAACGAAATAGAGAACATGAATTTTCTCAACATTGTTAATGTCAGGCACTGCCAAACTTGTCCTTATTAGTCTAAAATTGGGATGACAATCAACGTGGCAGTCAGCATGTGATGAATCATTGATTATCTTAATTGAGTTCAATCAAAAATTACAACCTCCTTCGTCTAACAAACAACGTAAAAGTTATAAAAAGTATTATGCAGCAACTCAGTAGACGTTACTCTAAATTGAAAATAGCTACAATTGTAGAATGTCGTTTTACCTGTTTCTTCACCACACCCTTCCTATACGTCTTAGATAAACAGGTAGCACTTCTGAAATATTGCGAGTTGTGTGACATTTTTTACCTTTTATTATGTCAGTAACATCGAATTCATTCCTAAGCTTTGAATAGGCTGATTATTCAGTCAAAAGTTCAGCAGTCAATAAAAATATTTTATGCAAGCAATCTAAACAATAGCTTAAATGAGGGACATAACTGAGAGCATCGAATATCAACAAGAAATCGCAAACCGGCTTGATCGCTTAACGAACACTGAATCCGAATCAGAACACACTATCAAAGTAAATCGGAAATGGGAAAATATTAGGAATATAACTTGAGGAACAATCAAAACCGTAATTGTATACTATTCAAAAAATAGTAACAAACCTTGCTTCGATGATGAATGTAGAAAAGCGATTGAAGAACGACGAAAAGGAAAAGTAGCATATCTAGTTAACGATAATGAGGCAAATTCAGAAAAATTTAAAGGTAGCAAATATAGGCCAAAAATATAGTGAGAAGTAAAAAACGGAAATAGGATAATAATAAAATTTTGAATATATTTGAATCCTATAGAAATAAAAATACATGTGAAATATATGCGGGAATAAATTCAGCTCGAAAAGGATACACAAATCAAATAGCACTAAAAAAAGACGAAGTCGGAAACCGTATCGCAAACGATTTCGGGAACGATGAAAAACTATTTTAATGGACAATTTAGGAACAAATTACGCAAAATATCGACAATAACGGACCATACATGAATACGAAACCATACATACAGCAGAACCGAAAATTATTGGACCAAGTATCAAGACAGTGTGTTCAGCTTTAAAAAATCTCAAAAATAATGAGGCAGCTATAATAGACGACGTATCGGGTGACATGATTAATTATTGGGGAGAACGATTACTAACGGAAATAGACGATCTGATAAAACAAATATGGACAGATGGATGTATTCCCAACAACTGGACAGAATCTGTTATAATATCAATATTTAGAAAAGGAGACCGACCACTATGTTATTACTACAGGGGGATCTCACTACTCCTCACTTGTTACAAGATACTCTCGAATACATTACTCGTCAAACTCCAACCATGTGCTAAAGACATTACATTAGATTACTAATGCAGATTTAGGCAATATCATTCGGCCAACGATCAAATGCTAACTGTCAGATCGCATTTGCAAATGCTTCTGTTAATACAAATCATCAAGAAAAAATAGAAATACAACCAGAACCTTTAACAATTATTTGTAGATTTTTAAAGGCCTTTGATTTAATTATCAGATCAATAATATATCCAATTCTTATATCCCTCGGCATACCAGAAAACTTAGTAACCCCTGTAAAAATATGCAACCAGAAAAATAGTGGGAGGATTCCCGCTCGGGGTAATTTATCTGATCCGTTTGAAATTCAGGTAGGGCTTAAGCAAGGAGATGCTTTGTCACCTTAGTTGTTTAATCTTGTTCTAGAATATCTTATAGGCTGCATTTAGGAAAACAAAGATGGGATGATGTTGATGGAACAATTGCGAAGTACTAGGCTACGCGGACGATTTAGATATTATGAGCGACAACGAGTAAAAAGTCATTAGAAATACAGAAACTGTCATTGAGAGAGCAAAGGAATTATAATTAGAAGTCATTGAAGGGAAGACCAAATACATAATTAATGTAAGAAAAATCCGCAAAGTCAACAGTTAAAAGTAGCTGTCTGGCAGTCGTATTGTATGGATGCCAAACGTGGGTATTACCAAAAAGTGAAGAGTATTATTTTGCAGTTTTCGAGTGGAAAGTATCAGGGAAAATATTAGAGCAAGGAGGGACGAGATTACTAGAGATTTACCGAGATGTAGGAGCTTTTTAGGGAACCAGACATATATCAAGTTATAAAAGCTCGTTGATTGCGCTAGGCTTGTCATGTTGCACGAATAAACAACTGTGTCATGATAGAAAAGTTACTGGATAAAAGACCGTTAGGTAGACCAAAGCTACGCGATTCTTAGAAGACAAAATTGAGGAGATGATAAAATAAATTGACCTTTGGAATGGTGAAAATCGAATTAAGGGAGCTCAGGATAGGGAGAAATAGGGTGTACGTGTCCATTAGGCAATGAATTTTCGAATTCCTAATGCCAAATAATAATAATAATAATAATAATAATAATAATCATAACAATAGTAATAATAATCATAATAACAGTAACGATACAAACAATTTTTGACATACTTTAATTCGATCAAAAAGATTCGTTTATATCCAGATATCTGCATGTAATAATAATAAAGATGTCTGAATATACACGAATCGGTTTTTTTTTATCATTGGAATTGTTATTGACGCTCTTTGTTTGTTTGTAAATAATTTTTATCTGCTGTACATTTTACTGAATAGTCAGCCTTGCTAAATAGACGGGACAAAATTGTCGGCGCCGTGAAAGATAGTTAAGGAGTCGGTTTTTTTGCACAATTATGTTTGTACGACCCCACAGATTAGGAAACTTCTTCTTGCCACCGCGCAACCAAGTTAAAATTTGTGTGAACAAACTTTTTTTTTAACAAAAAAATAAAAGTGTTTTTTGTTCATTTTTATAGCCTTAGAAAAAAAGAAATGTGCGAAAAATAAATTTTTGTGATGCACACCACGTGAACATTAATTGTCAGTCCTTCTCTACAGTTTTCAGAAAATAATTTTTTTGTGTGAATATCTAGTCATTTATTATTTTCTTTTATAAACATTTTTTTTTTGTCGTACTAAGGTCATACAACCATTTTTTATCAACAAAATCATTTTTGTACACATATATAATATATGCTATAATTTTTTGGAACTTTTTTACTTTGATTTCGTCTCGATGCTCAAAAATTGGGTGAATTGAGATTATTTTATATTATTGACAGACCTTTTTCTATTTTTTTGCTTCAATGTTTCTTCCTCCGTGAGAAAACTTATAAGAATTGGAATTTTCCCATTTTACTTTCCTTTCAAGGCCTTTCATTTTTCTTGTATTTTAGATTATATTATATTATTCTTTTATTATAATATGTGCATGATGTCATAAATATTATAATTGTATAATGATTTTTTCAACTTTTTTTACTCTGATTTAATCAAGATGAATGCGAAATATGGAATTGAAGGTTATAATAATGTCGACTAAAACAATTTAATTTATGCGCCCTAATATTATTTTCCTTCAGTAAGCTCGTTAAAATGCTTTCGCTTCAATATGAAATTTTTTTTTATCTTTTAAAGGATATGCTGTTATGAAATTATTTTGAAATAATATGTGTATGTTCATATCAATATCCTTAATGTGCTATGAATTTTTCGCAGTTTTAACCTTTTTTTAATGAAGATGTATCTATTCACGAGCCTTGATCTTTTTTTTCTCTTAAGATACCGGTTAAAAACGTTATTACCAGCTAAACTTAATGTTCCTTCGAGATATAGCGTGTGTCTGTTTTTTGAAGGTTATGTTGTCGTGAAATAATTTTAAAATACACCAGCCACGTTTGTTTGAATACTTTTAACGTGCTATGATTTTTTTTCAATTTTTGATTTTGATCATACTAAGATTGATGAATCAAAAATATAGAAAATTGAGATGACGTATGACCTTGAAAAAAGAGGACAAGAGTGTATCTAAGCAAACATATATTTACAATCTATTATGAGAGGATGAATCTGAATCCTGTGTCTGAATTGCTTAATTATGTCATCCTTTTAACCTAAACTCAAAAAACACTAAAACTAAGTATGAAAACGGCTCAACATAGATCTTGGTCGATCACCGAGGTTCAGCAGTCACGATTACTACTTGGATAGATAAATATTTGCTGGCACTGTCAAACTTCAATGATCGGTTGAAAAATACCAAAAAATCACTATTTCGGCTATGCTTCTCTCAGCTGATATGTTACGCCAATGCGTGTTCACATCATTCGTAGATAAAATTAAAATGGAACCGTTTTGTAGAACGAATTTTTGTCTATGATGTAATCCTGATGATATGCATGGCAAAAATTATAAAAAATCACCAAAAAAGTAAATTTTTGCCTATTTCAGTTCAAAGTTGGAACTTCATAACACAGTGTTAAATTTGTAGATTTCATCGAGATACACTGTAGACAAGTTTTAACCTAAAAATTATGTTAATTTTAATGGGTAATGATGAATGTTTATGTATTATATTTCATATCTATTTAAATGAAACAAAATTTTATCGATACTCTGTTACGGATATTTGAAATAGTACTTATTGCTTTGGCCATAAATATAGCAGTCGGGCCTTGTACGTCAAGGCTTAATTTTTCACAAGCATTTTGTCACTTGTAAGTATTTGATATAATTCAAGTAATCAGAACCTTAAAAGAGAAATAGGGGTAAATAGTGAGTCTTACGAATATTTATTTAATTGCATGCATCTTCAGAATCTTGGATCTGCTATTTTTTAAAGTGAAAATATGCTTGAAATGACGAGTATATGCATGTGACTATACCAGTATTTCAAATCCGTACTTTTGAATTAAATTAGAAGTTTTAATCTAATTTCATTATACTAATTTTAGTATGAGTTGAGTAAAAATTCTGAAAGTCAGGGGCTTAACTTATAATTAGAGGTAAGGATTTTATAAGTAATTTTTTTTGCAATATTTTTTTATAGAACACCCAACCGATATTAATTTGTATGTTAACGAGATATGGCATGTAAGGTTGCATCCAGTAATCAAAAAAATATCAAGAGATGTAAGTGAACACAAAAAAAGCCTTATTTCAGAAGGTATCGTCAGCTATATTAAATTTTATATATTTAATCGCAATAAAATAATACTGTATTCGTGCTCAGAGATAAAAAAAATCCTTAACAGCACCATTTTGGAGTATGGAAGTTAAGGAATTTGGAAAATTATTGGTGGCCATTTTGGATCAGCAATTTGGAATCATCACCGTGGCTGTGCTTTTTTCACGTGACTACTTTAACTGTTTACTACTGAATTTATAAACATAGTTTTGCTGGAAATGTGAAGTTTTGCAATCTGTGTATTGGTAACTGGAAAAGTGTTCGCTTTACCTTCTACTTAGAGGTTAGGGTTTTATTTTTATAATCTTCTTGGCAATGTTCATTTATTTCACACAAAACATCCAATGTTACGAAAGTTTATCATGTTTTTATTTGCTATTCGTGTTTACCATTCTAAAAATTACCAGAAGTATAATCCAAATAGTAGGAAAAGTCTTATTTAAAAAGTTTCTGCCATCTACATTGTATTTTATACTAGAAATTATGGAAATTTGATTTTTTATTTATGAGCAGGATATAAATGAACCGTTAAAAATAGTAGTTCAGAAACAAAATTGCGGAATTCAGAAAATTATTGGCAGCTATCTTGGATCCGCCATTTTACAACGTCATTATTAGATGCTGCACTACGTTTGTGTAATAACTTAAACTATGCTACAAATTTTATAGCAAAAACTGTGCTTATAATAATAATTTGACTAATAATAGCGTGAGAATTTAAGATGTTTGGGGTTCATCCTCAATTTGGAGGTTAGTATACTATTTTTTTGGGTTCTCTATAATTCTTATCTAATGTGCATTTATTAAGCTTCTATTAAAAAAAAATTATATCCATCGGACTTTTCATTTAATAGAGTTTATTTCGTAAAAATTTTGTCGGTTTGCAGGAATATGCGGCGTTTGCGGATCACAGCCCTATATAAGTATATTTTTCGACCAGACAAGAAGATAAATCTAGTGGTGACATTACTGGTATGAAAGGCGTGAAAAACTCCATACCATAAATTGTTCATCGTATGGAATTCCATACATTTATTACAGACTATCCTCATGTATTACGTATAACCCAAGGTTTTAAGATGCAACCTACTGATGAACTAATAGAAGGTTGTTTTTAGCTTTTAAAATTCTTAAAACTTTTCGAAACCTAAGATCTACAGTGTTTTTATAACAACAGACTTATTTATCTAGAAATCATATGTAATGATTCTATAAATACGTTAAACCTATACGAAGTGAATTTTGTATAAAATAAAGTACACTAGATTGCTGATGTATGCTATGTTATAAATATTTAGAATAATAAAGTTAATACATTATTCTGTCTAATTTTCAGCGTTTTGAGTGTTAAATATATTCCTTTTTTGTGTAACTATCATGTTTGTATGATTTTTTTTCGTACCAGTGTCCGTAAAGCAATCACTTTACGGCCGCTGAGGTGCGAAAAATCGTATACGCACCACGGCCGAAAGTAAAGAAGCCTCAGATCGTCCGTGTATTATCGTCCGAGGCGAAGCCGAGGACAATAAACGGACGATCTGAGACTTTCTTTACTTTACCGGCCTAGGTGCGAAATATACTAATATTGAATCGTTCTATGTTGAACTTTTAATTTAACATAGGAGCCCTAGGTTGCATAGGAATATCGTGCTTATAGTTTATTAAATAGATTTATAGCCTGTTTGGGAGTATTGGATTAATCTGGTTCAATGGTTTGGAATTACATACCGTCAGCAAACTATGTGAGCTCGCATCATAAAAAAATATGCAGTGCCGCCTCTGGATAAATCTATTTACTGGCTGAGAGGGCAGCCATGTTTAGGATTTGCAATTTGATAAATAGTAATCCTGATCAGCTAGCAACAGTTTCGTTTAGTCTAATAAGAATTTCTGCAAGTAAAATTATGAATTATCTAAAAGAACTAAAGGAAGTTCTTTGTGATAAGTTTTCTACAAGAGATTTTAGCTCAGAAAACAACTTATTGGAAATTGAAATAAGCATATAATTTATGCAGGACGGCATCTGAAAAGCCAATAAAATTAGACAATATAGCTCATGGAAAGGCTGTAAGATCCATAACATATCTTAAGCAGTGCACAAGATCAGACGTAACTAGTGCTGTTGATCTTATCAGTAGATACAACTACGGATATATTCACTTAAGCATTGAAATGTAGTCAAGCATATTAAAAACTACTTACAAGGAACTGCTGGTGATAAACTTAAGTACCTAAGCTCAGAACACTCTGTTCTTTAAAGATACTCTTATGTAAGTACACCGTTGTTCTATGACTCAACATGTATAATTATACTTCAAGGAGAAGCAGTTTGCTAGAACTCCAAGAGACAGTCTACTATTGCATTGCCCAGTACTGAGAGTAAATATTTGTCGCCTTTAGTTGTTACACAAGAGGCTCTAGTGCTAATAAAATCATCTTACGAGTTAAGAATACAAGAATCGTATTAGAATTTATAGTGACAATTTAAGAGTTTTAATTATAGCAGGAAAGGCAAAGTGCTGTTCTTGATTTATCTTATCAGCATTTGTAATTATTGTCTGAAAAAAGAGAAATAAAAATCCTAAGCAATGCTTCATCGTTAACATAAAATACGTACAGACCTGTTGACTAAAACTTCTAGGGTTAATAGCATTAAACACGATTATAAGAAGGTAGGTGTATTTTTATTATTAATTCACACAATTTTTTTATATTATTTACAATTTCATTATTGAGCCGATATTAAATTTTTTCTTCCTGAAAGAAGAAGCCTGTTGAAACATTTATTGAAAGACATGCTGTAATTAATCTGTAGTATGTTAATGAAAATAATTATTGCATGCTTCTCATGCATATCCAATGTAGGGTTCTTTACTGTACTCTTGCTCATAGGCCAATTTAGTAACTGATTACAAATGGTGTTTTGAGCATGACTGTATTTATTTAATTAAAAGACATACTTGTGAATTTATATTTTTTTATGTAGTTTCTCTGATAAGGGTGCTTAAGGAGCACCGACATATTCGAAAAAATTTTTTTTACTTGAATAAATACAGTCATGCTCAAGACACTGTTTTTGATTGCAGACCCGTATGCGCTGCGTGACAGCGTATCATATCTTTCTTTTATATCAGCCTCCGCCGAGACGTTAAGCTGTGTATATCACACTGAAGTAGTTGTTTCGCTATAAATTTAAATGTACTTTTAATGTATCGGCTTAACTTTTTGTTATCCTTGTTATTGCCACTTTTCTTAAAATAATTACATACGTACGAAAAAATTAAAAAGATATATTTTGTACAATATAAAATTTAAAAAAATATATATTCATAAAATTTAAAAGTTGAATCTTCGACAGAGTGATTTGAATTTTACAAGATTCAAAATTTTTTTACACGTTTGAAATTTTAAAGATCACAGATTTGTGCAAAACAGAGTTTATTTTTCATACAGCACGCGTAAAGTTGTAAATTTTCCATTCGCTGATAAAACCTTTTAAAAAACTAACAGCTGGGTTCTACCATTGAAAGATACATAGTAAATTTTTGCTTCACTGTATGATCATTATTAAACGAAATTTAAACTTTGTAGATAATGAACGTACACACATCCATCCAAAGCCTATTTTATGAGCACTAAAATCAAACTATTCCTCTTCATCTACAGTGAGCATGAGAAGAAGATACCATTTTAAAATATTTTTTTACGAATTCCATTTGTATTTAGCTACACAGAAGCTTCAAACAACTAAAGATTTACAAAAAAATGTATACTGGCTACACGTTCAAATACATGGGAAAATTCACTATTCTAGACTACATAAGCCATATGATGCAAAGTCATCGTGTTCTTGTGTAGCTAAAATAATTTTCTCACTTATTTACAAAGTGACTTTTTCAAAATTTTACTGATTTTCATCAATGATTATACGATTGAACTATACATTTATTGTAATACTTCAAACCTTTGAAGAATAATATCGTTTCTAAATATTTGATAGCGTTGAATAAGTTAATTTAGTTAATCGTTTCACCCTTCTAAAAATTTTTATACAGTACAACGAAAGACCATATTATTTATAACTACTTGTTGTTATATCAGGAGAATTTTGAAAAACTGTTGCCAAACTATTTGTATTTCTAACGGGTTTGACTGGTAGTGGGTTGCTCAAATGAAGTTTTTCTTGCCGACTTGCAGCTCGTGTTAAACAAGCAAGTGCTCCAATAAGTACAAAAAAACCAATAACTGCGAGACCCCCAGAAATAGTAACTCTAGCTATTGGCGGTATATCTACAGCCATTCTCATAAGCGATGTTACGTCTTCTGGTAATCGGTCGATACCCTGAAAGAAAAAAAACATATTTGAAAGAAGAGTTGCACAAAGGATTAAAAATTGCTGTCATAAACGTAAAAAAATTATTGATTCTTAATTTTAACACGATTTTTCAAGAAACTGTTGATACGATTGTAGTAATAATCTAAAATATTTTGTTGATAATTTATCATCTTAATGATCTTAAAATATAATAGAATTTGATACAACTGAGTCCTTTGTTCTAAAAAAATTGTACGCAAATTGAATTTTATGCATGATTTCTGATCCTGTTACATTATACATTAGTAGAAGCTGAGTAGCGGAACTGCATCTTGGCCGATTACCGAGATTAAGAGGGATTAGCCGCGGTTACTAATCAAATGGGTGACCGCCGTCCCTATAAAACTTTTATGATTGCAAAGTGTGTTTATATGTTTGACAATGTTATTATAACGTGCGCACGGGTGCACTCTCGTCGTTTAAGCATACAGGATGATACTGAGGTATTGAGTCGAAACTCGGACGACGCGTTTGGCCATTCCAGGATGGATTTACCAGAATTCTTCCCATTTGGTTTTCCTGGAATTTTCCTTGACTCACAAGCATAGCCCTAAGTGAATGCAAAATTGTGCGAACAATGTTTGGTCAGGGTAAGAAGGAATTGAATAATAATAGAGGTGATATGAATACGTAGAATTTTAAAAATGGGTATACGTGAAAATCCACCTAAAAATTGTTAGTCAAGGGGGCTTTTTGCTACTATATCGTGTGACCAAACTAATGCGTCCATTATGGTTTTTCAGGTCGTCGTGCATACTTTAATTGTAGAAAATACATGCCTAAAGCTTATGTTTCCTTAGAAATCGATTGGTGAAGTCAGTTTTTTATCTTAATGCAAAATAAGAAAGAACTAAATTTGTTTTTCAAGGTTATGGATTGCAACTTTTATTTGACATTCTTAAAGAGAATCAAATTTCACTTGAACTTGTTTTTCCATGCTTATCTTTACATAAGTTATTACGGAGATGCATTTTGGCAGACCTACGACGTTAACTATCACGGAAAAAAATTTTCACAGAAAGTTTGGGTTTCCCTAAAAAATTTAATTATGAGCTTATTTAATACAATATTTTCAAAGTGTAAAACGAACCTATAGGTCTCTCGAGAATTTAGTCGAAGAGTCATCTCAAGTACGGATTTGAATAAACCACAAACATTTTTTTCAAGGGACGATCCTGATTTTTTATAGGAAAATCAGAAACGTTTTCCATCCGTATCGATGACGGATCGACAAATAGTAATGCTTGTTACATTTTGTCAATTTCGAAAAAATGAAAATGAAAAAAAAGTTTCATCATTGTTTGCGAATTAGAATCCTTAACCCTTAGTTTTACAAAAACTTTGACAGTAAGCACCGTTTCAATTCAAATTACGGCCTCTCTTAAAAAAATTTAATCAAACTTTTCACAATATCCAACAGAAGTATTAGTTAGTGTCTTTTCTCTCGGCCTATGAACTATATTCCAAGTCCTATTTTCACTCAAACTGTTACGCATATACTTTTTGAGAAAACTACGACGTTGATTCTCAGGCAAAAAACTTTCCCTAGGTGGATTAAAAATCTCTATGATGTGCACTTAGTATAAGCTTATTTAATACAATCTATTCAAGGTGTGTACCTTAAAGTTTTTGAAGCTATGCTTCTTATGGCACGCCTTGGCTTCGGTGCTGGAGGCTGACGAAGAAAAACCGTAACGCTGGCCTAAATTTAATACCCGACCTCCCGAAATGAGAAAACCCATGTTGAGGAGGTCGTGTATTAAATTCCGGCGAGCGTGATTCTGGCAGAAATTTAATACAGGACCCCCTAACATGAGAAAACCCATGTTGGAGTGGTCGGGTATTAAATTCCGGCCAGTGTGATTCCAGCAGAAATTTGATACAAAACCCCCTGATATAAGAAAACCAATATTGGAGGGGTCGAGTATCAAATTCTATCCCGCGTAACGCAGTGCTTTATTTCGTTCTTATGTGATAGAAGTTTTTAGTACGCTTGCGGAAAACTACTCGCAGGCTTGGCCATCTAGCGAGTGGAACGGAAAGCTTAGTTAGCGTGGGCTGTTTAAGTCGCCACATATACTCATTCAACGATGCTGACTGTGGCTTCATTGTACAGATATATTTATATGCCCGTACTAAGAGTAGCCCAACTTAGATTGTACGGTATATCTCCATGGAATCAAATAAAAATGTTTCAAATAAAATTTTGCTCGTGCAGAAAATAAGTACAGATATGCCCGATTTACTTTAAAATGATTTAATTTGAAATGATTTCGTGACAACATAAACTTGGAAACAGATAGCACGCTAAATCTTAAAGAGAAAGTAAGATAGACCTAAAATAATGGTTTTAGGGTTTCCTAAAGAGATAATAAATATTGAGGCGAACTAATAGAGAGGTTATGATCCACTTTTAAACATAACATTTATTTTCCATATTTTGCATATATTTATTGTTCTAGCAATTCCTAAATTCATAAATAATGACAACAATAGAAGTAAAATTTAAAGAAAAAAAACGCCTGACCCCGGGATAAGAACTGGGTCCACTAGGATAAGAGGCAAGTATCTTATCCACTTGACTAGAGTGAACGAAATATCGTGTTCATAAATTAAATCACTATAACATACAAAAACCAGTAGTTTTGTTTTCCATCTTTACAACCGAATTATGGAAATGCAAATGTGTGCTTAGATAATTGAGTAATTGACTTACTAAATTTTATTTGGAAACATTTTCATCTTTCACTTATAATATTTTTCGTCTTACGTTCACTCTTGGGATTTAATGGGATGTTCTACTTTCGTATTGAGTTTGCATTTAATAGACATTTTATATGTAATGATTAGTTAGTACATCGTCGAATTAAAAATATATTTCAATGATTTATATTTGTAGAAATACAGTTGTAAGCACGGAAAACAAAAATAATGGTACTTGTGCCTTATAAAAACTTTATATTGTTTATGAGAAATGTTGTCTACTCCAGCCAAGTTGATAAGATATGCTCGCTTTTGATCCAGGCTAGAACTCCGCGAGAGTCAAGACTAGAAGTGATTCATAACAGTCTTGTATAGCTCTCGAAAAATCTTGGGTAAAGTAGATCTTGTCTTGGTCTTGATGCGCAGGGTCTTGTATAGTCTTGGTTTTGTCTTGAACTCTTGGTTTAAATGTCAATTACAACATGGTAAACAGAACACATAAAACAATAACATTGAGCAAAGATAAAAACCGAATCAAAAAGAGGTTTTAATGTATGAAACCATAGAAAATGATATCACATTAAAAAGTATTATTTTATAATATCTAAAAATTTAGTCATCATTATTTGCCGTTAACAAAAATTGATTTCGAGTATCCATTTTATAGTGAATGTGTGTGTGCGGATGTATGTATTTCTGAAAAATTATTTTCGATGGATTTTTCTTAATTTAAAATCTTTTTTTAATGTAAAGTCTTATCGAAAATTATGTTGCATACTTTTATTACAAAATATTACTACTTATTCTGTATCTGCTTTTATAGCGTCATTTTATAACGTTTTATAGGCTCCAGTGCACACGAGAAATTATTGTATTATTATTAATACCTAATGGTGTGTGCAAGATAACGACGCCTCAGACGAAGAAAAGCTTAGCTCAGGCTCTAGCGAAAAAAAGCTCCAGTCAAGCCCTTATTCGGAGAGAAGCATTATTCATATAACCCTTCTACGAAAAAAAGCCTTGCATGCTGCGCTCCAACGAAAGAAAGCCTTACTTGCTGCGCTCCAACAATGAAAGCCTTACTTCTCCGCTTTAGGGAAAAAAGCACAGCTAATAATAGTAATCAATGTACTTCAACAAAATGAATTATAATTCATTTATTCACACCGAGACAGTGATGTATAATTAACAAAGTATAGCTTCCTAAACTATATTATAGTAAAAAAAGATTCAATTTTTGAGAAAAGTTACACCTGAGAGATGATAGGCACCGGTACTCTGTAATAATCGCGCATTATTTTGATGAAAAATATTCGTGCGCGAAACGTACGTGGAAACGGTTTGACAAATTTTGGAATATGAGAATTTATCTACCAACTTTAAAAACCAGGTTGTGTCATTACGTTTTTTTTTCTCTGACTTAAATTGAAGATCTATGCTCATAAAAAAGTTTTGGAGAAAAGGATATTTTGATGTATTTCATAGTTTTTTTTACATTTGTCCAGGAATTAAGAACAAAAGTTCAGACAAAAAGTTTTTTTAGAAACCCATCAATATCTCTGCGGAAGACATTCAACTCTCATATTCGTTATCCGAAAAATCACCTCAAATTTTTAGACACCCACTATTTTGAGAAACATGATTCTTTGTTTAAACCAAGTATATTGACTATCATAATTTTGTCTTAAATAAGATAGCTGTAATAAGAAATTGCTTTAAATTAGGAATATTAAAAAATTTACGTAGCGTTTTTTCATTGTAGGCTTCAAAAACTAGATTATATTGCTATTTACACACCTAGAGCAGTAAAGTAAAGAATTTCCCAGATCGCATGTGTATTATCACCCGAGGTGAAGCCGAGGATAACAAACATGCGATCTAAGCATTCTTCACTTTCGCCCGTGTTGTAAATTTTTTTATGGATTTCGATGACGATCGAGAAAATTTTTCTGTTTTTTGATTTTGCAAATAAATAACATATTACACTAATTTCACGCAATAACTCAAAATCTTTTTATTCACTTTTTCTACTTGACATGAGTCATTGTCGCAGCTAGCTTTTTTCTGTTGGACCGCAGCGAGTAAGCCTTTTTTTCGTTGGAGAACAGCGAGTAAGGCATTTTTTCGTTAGATTATTTAATTCGGAATAGATTTTTTTATGATACTAAAATGCCATTAATAGCTACTTACTTTAGAGTTTAAAAAAAATATAAACTCATCTCACCTATATGTTTTCTGCAGGTTTTATTTCTAAATTTAAACTATACAAGAATCTTGACAAGACCAACATTCTTGAATACTTGATCTTGGTATTGTCTTGAAATTTCAAATCATGTCTTGTCTCGACTCTTGTCTCGAAAACCAAGACAAGATAATATTAAAAGTACTCTTGGCATCTCGCAAAACGTTAATCCACGCGGACTCAGGTCGTGTCCACGGTACGGCGATTTTTTTTCTTTATATTTTCAATTTTACTCTTATTGTTATTTTTTTTTGTGAATTTAGGCATTGCTAAAATAATAATAATAATTCATTTTTCTCCTAAATTTGCACTAAATTTATTATGGATTCTCATGGACATTTGATTTGTACACTTATGATTTGCGAGATATGCGTCAACCAAGCTGATGTCAGGTTTATATGTTTTTAATAAATGATAATTTTGTCTTTCTCTTTAAGAGTATAGCTTCTCCCGGCAGTCCTATGACTGCTTCGTTTTTTTTTTCATCGTCATAGTCATAATTCTAAAGTCTGTCAAATTAAGAAAACTTATTGATACCTCGTAAAAAGAATCTTTTGGATTTTCCAAGAATTTTTAAATAGTCACGTTAAGGTCAGACTAAAAAGAATCTTAAACTTTTTTTAAGGTACGCTCCTGATTTTTCATAGGAACATAATAAACGCTGTCAATAGAAATCGATGACCGATCGAAAAATAGATTCCCTTTTTATTTGGAAAAACCATTTAATTTGATTTTGAGCATTGAAAATTCAAACCTTCA
Organism: Copidosoma aretas; assembly: GCA_030522625.1. NCBI lineage: Eukaryota > Metazoa > Arthropoda > Insecta > Hymenoptera > Encyrtidae > Copidosoma > Copidosoma aretas. The sequence goes on from JAPYYV010003209.1 coordinate 18,153, forward strand.
GTTTACAAAAATTCTGAATGTGAGCACTGTTTTTTAATTGAATTGTGGTCTCTCTTGAAAAATTTGATTAAACATTGTACGATATCCAACAGAAGTATCAGTTATATTTGTTCTCTCGGCCCATCAACTTTTTATCCAAGGCCTACTTTCACTAAACTTGTACCGCAGATGCTTTTTGGGACACGTACGAGGCTGACTACCATGAGAAAAAGTTTTCCTAGGTGGCTTAAAAATTTCTATGGTGTGCTTTTATTATAAGCCTATTTAATACAATCTTTTCAAGGTGCGGTGCCTTGAACTGTTTTCGTCGTCAATGTTCAGATAAGTTATAGTTATTGTATCTATAAAATCAAGAAAAATTATTGATACCTTATTGAAACAATCCTATAGGTCTCTGGAGAATTTTTTCGAAGTATCATCTAAAGTTATAAGTACAGGCTTGAATAAACCTTAAACTTTTTTTTTCAAAGTACCATTTTGTTCTTCGTTACAAATACAATAATTTATGTATGAGGTGAACGAATTCTCGTTGTTGCTCTCAGAATCTTGTTGAGATGAGGCGTACTGTATTCACAGTTGATCAGTGGAGAGCCAAGGTTGAAATAAGTAAATCAACCAAAAAAGTTGTAGTATGTTGCAACGTTT
>JAPYYV010003210.1:0-18794 GCA_030522625.1 Copidosoma aretas
TTCGAGGGCTCAGCTAGACAAAAATGAGTATGTTTCGAGGGGGGGTCATATGATGCGAAACACGTACTTTCGAGGGGGGGGTGTAAAAAAAAATTTTTCTTCGAAATCGATAAAATCAAAATAAAACAAGTAATAAATTTATGCAAAAAGCTAAGCTTATGTAAGGCAGGACTGCTAACGATTTTTTTACCCAGTTTAAATCTATTTTAGTCATCTAAAGCATTATAAAATACTTTTGAAAAAAACTATACATATAAAAAAAGTGTTTTTTTTTAGTTTAACCACTTTTGTATGTAACATTTTGACCTAAACTGTCAAACAAAAAAATTAGGTATCACAAAACTTTTTTGGACAATTTAAAACGATTTTCGTTGTTTAAAGCATCAGGATGAAATTGTAGAGTAAAACGTATGATACAAACAGTTGCATTTGTTTACGATCTACAACTTTTGTACTTAACACTTCGTTGTAAAATGTCAACTTCTTCTTGTTATGGGTGAAAAACGGTTTTTGAAGTTATTTTCAGTTATTTTTGCGACCTAGGGCATTTAATTCCTAGAGAAGAGTGCACTGCAGACAAAAGTTGTATTTCATTGAGATCTAAAACTTTTTATCAGAACACACGAGCTTAAAATATTAATTTACAAAGTTACAACGAAAAAAGAGATTTCGTAAAAGTACTGGGAATTTTTTCCTTTTGACAAGACTTCTCCGATTTTAAGCCATCGCGTTCTATGGTTAAGACGAAGATATATACTAAGTTTGAGGTCAATCAGATGAAAATTACTTGAGTTAGCCTGGAAATTTGTTTACGGACACACAGGGTTGATTACATACACCATAGGACCACTTCGGATCACACTCATATTAGGATCAAAATTTGTTTCATGTACACTGAAAAAAAAAATTACTAGATCCAAGAAAATGTTTACTGAAATAGTTCCAAGTAATTAAAATCTTGAAACAAGTATATATTTTTTTAATATTAGTATATTTTCTTGTTCCTAACGAATATTTTCTTGGAGTAAGAAAATATGATCTTCTGTAAAGAAAATTACTCTCTTGGAACTATTCTAGTAAATATTTTCTTAAATTCAGTATTTTTTTTTTCAGTGTACTAAATAGTCATTTTATAGATGGTTACACTTTTCGCTCTAGTGAAAATATAAGGCACTCCTGTGAAGCAATCGTGCCAAAAAACTGATCCTTAAAATAGAAATTTTGTTCTCTAGCGGTGATAGGTATCCAACAACTGTATATGGTAGAACATTAAAACTGCAAAAAAATTAACTTTTCCAAAAAATCTATTTTTTAAAATTTCAAAAATAGATATTAAAAATAAGACACAGTGAAACAAAAAAATTTTTTCTCAAAAGTAATAAGATTTTTAAATAAAGTCTGTTTTTGATCGAAATCGGTTGAGAGAATCCTTAGATATGGCTATTTATATAGTTAAATAATTGCCGAAGAATATTATTGAGAAAGCTTTGTGCTAATTTATTGGCAGCGGTTTTTTTTCTTCAGTTGAATGATTTTTAATTTTAAATAAATCTGTCATAATTCAACAAAAAAATTCAAGGAAAAGTATTGCATGTGATTTATAGATATTCTTATATTCTCAGTAAAAATTATAATATTTTTTATAATACATGTATTCACATCCAATAGCTTTTTTAAAAATCCAACTATAAACTTGTAAACAGCGATCCTTAAGAGATAGACATTTTTTTTTTTTTAATTTTTTTTACTGTCACACTGAATGCTAAAATAACGTGGGTATTTTCAGCTTTTGGTGCAATTTGGTGCCCGTTACCGCATTTGGCCCATTAAGGTGACTTAAGCGGATTAATATAAATAATCATTATAAATAAAATAAAATTGTAGATTATAGTTTAAGCATTGCCCTTTTCATTTCTTTTTCGAAACTGGTGGGTCAACCATCTCATTTCGGAGAAAAAAAATGTTGAAAAATTCACACATTAACATAGTTTCTGATGTACATTTCGTCTTAAGTCCTTATCACTTGTTAATAATTAATTATAATTGGAGATACAAAATTTTATTCTATGACATTTTGCATGAAGAATGGATTCCCAATAGAAAAATGAGGGCTGAACCTTCAAAATTTAAAGAAAACTCAATTATAATACTAAATTTTAAGCGTTTGATGAAGATTGAGTATACTAAAGCACTCAAAAATGAATATATTTTTACTCCCTTATAATATTACACTTATTGACGTCACTACCAATAACGTTTCATTATTGTTACTATAATTTAAGTTGATGTATCCAGTTTTACTTAGCGTCGCCACCAGGGCCCTTCGCTGGATACGGCACCAAACGCATTAGCCACCTTATACGACAAAAATGTATCAAAAGTAAAATGGCAGTAAAAAAATGTGTAGAAAAATAGTGTCGTACTTTGTAAAATTTTTATTTTCAACTTTTAAACCCAAAATTCTACGTCAAAAATACACAAGAAAGTGCCCGCACGTGATTTTTTTTTTATATAATCATGCAACCTTGGAGTCTGATCAAAAATCCAAATTTTGTGACCGTTACTGGCGGACTCTTCGTGCTTTGAAATATCTGAAATTTTGGGATAGTTAATTTTTCTCCATGTCGATCCCTATATGGTTGGATTAAAAATTTTTTTTGTGTAAACTTTGTTTACGTTAAATGTCCCACGTGTCAAAATGTTAAATATAAAAGTTTCTTGAGATAATTTTTTGCAATTGCGTTCAAACTCGAACTATCTGCAGATTTTATTAGTGCTTACCTATGTTTTTAAAATATGTAAGAGGAACAAGCAAGAGATAAAGATACGCTTGACGCTGCTTTGAACTCTCGCTCGGACCCGCAGTATATCTCGGCAACTCGCAATCTGCCACCACGATAAGAGCTGCAGTTGCACGTAAGCGCGCACTTGGCATGAAGCATCAGCTCTGGGCCGCGAAATTTTTTTTCCTGGCTGCACGTAAATTTGTTCATTTTTTTTAATCCGTTCAAAAAAGTGAGCGGGTGAAATGCGGGTGGCAGTCGTGGGTGCAGGCGTCATCGGTGTCACCACAGCCGTCGCGGTGAAGGAAGCCTTTCCGGCCTTCGAAGTAACGGTGTTCGCCGAAGTCTTTACTCCAAACACCACGGGTGACGGGAGCGCGGGACTCTGGGGACCCTATCTCGTCGGCGACACGGATCCGAAGAAAATTGTGTAATGCTTTTCTTTGGTAATTTCATTTACAGGGAAGATTGACTGCATAACAAATACGATATTTGATTTATTTACCTTGCAATTTAGGAATTTATAATTATTTCATTGATCATTATTATATTATTCCTATTGTCATTGTAATCGTTGCACAGAGAAAAAACAACAAAGATTTCGTGCTTGATTATATACTGATTCGTACTGATCGCATCATCTAGAGATTTTCTACTGTTTGCAATCTCATGTTTACTGTTCATTGCAGTAATTTATACTGTAAATGTCACTGAATAATCGATAAGAGTATCCATACAACAACACAGTGAAAATTATAGGTGGCAAATAGTTATAGGCAATAGAATGCCGCTAGTTTACAGTGCAAATACAGTATTGTTATGGTTTTTTTCTCAGTATATTATTATTATTATTATTATTATTATTATTATCATCATTAATAATATTATTTTTATTATTACTATTACTGCTACTGTTAAATTATCAATTTTATCACAACAAAAGAAGAAACTGAAATTATAATTATTGTTTTTAGTATTATTATTATCACACGATATTAAGATTGCATTACTATTAGCGAATTTTTTCTGTTTCACTGCAATAACTACTAAATAGTAATTTTAGCTGTTTCAAAAGTAAAAGTCACTGCTTTGACGACAAACATTTGCTGTAAACTGAGTAACATCAGTTCACAGAGCCCTGCGGCACAGAAGTTTTTGGTTTTTTTGTCTCCGATTATTATAATTAATTTAAATCCATAATATCTCTTTAATATTATCCTTATTGTTTGCATGGACATTTTTATTGATGATTGATTCGCGATCATTTGATGGAATCTGTGCTATAAAAGTTATTTCATGATACGTTCCAGAGAATGGGCTTTTCTGACACACAAGTGGCTGGAGAACTTTTGGAAAACAGGACAGGCAGCAGAAGTCGGTGTATCTCTGTTGCCTTGCTATCGGCTTTCGTCTGACTCAAAAAGCCACCCGAAACCAGAATGGTTGTCGATAGTTTACGGAGGCTGTGAATTGACGGAAAGGCAATTGAAAAGACTGAGTGAAGCCAATAAAACGGAATACAAGTAATTCAACAACTTACTTGGTTACCTGGAAGAAGATTCTATCTCGATTTTTAGTTTTTAAAGGCTCTGTACGAATTTTTAATTATTCAATGATTTTATTTTGATTGTTTTAGTTAGAAATATCTTAATCAAATATTTTTGTGTGCAAACATTTTTAATATTACTATATTTTGCAAAAAATTTGTCTTTATACAAATATTTACTTATAGAATCAGTATGAATAAACTTTGAGTATTATAAATTCATTTAAATCCAGATTGATAACATTTAAATTGAAGATAGCTTCTTCTTCTTCTTCTAAATCGTCGTTATTTATTATAATTTTTGATAAAAAAAAATAGTGTAAAGAGTAAGCTAGGTCATTGGGTAAAAATAAAATTGATTGGAATTAAATCATTCCATAAATTTCAGCGGCGGCATACACTATATAACGTTTACCTGCGAGCCTGTAAAATTATTGCCATACTTGATGAAAAAGCTCGAGTCGATGAACGGAAAGTTTGTCCAGAGAAAAATCACTGACTTGAAAATTTTGGAGGAGGAAGGTTATCATATTGTTATAAATTGTACTGGTCTTGGATCGGAGCAACTCTTGCGTGATAAATGTGTGACGCCAGTCAGGGGACAAGTTATGAGAGTAAGAAAACCTACATTATTATAAAATTAATTGAATTCCAAAGGTAAAAAAATACTTATTCGTAGAATATTTTTAAATCAATGGGACACAAAAATAAATAAATCTGAGAAATTATTGAGTGCAATAAACATTTTAAAGACTTTCATGAATTTATAAAAAAAATCTTAATCAGCAAGCTTAATTAATAGAAAAATAAGTGCATTTTTCCTAGAACAATTTATACATAGGGTCAGGATCTAATAAAAGAATGTTTATTTCACTGCAAACTCGAGCAAACAATTTATATTATTAGAATGAATGAACATAAAACTGTATTAAAAAATATTTGGGTCCAAACCACATTATTTAAATGACTTCAAATCGTTACATCATTTAGCTTTAAATACTTGTTGCATTTACTCTATAATACAACTAAAATGAGGTCAATAAAACAAATTTACTTTTTCGTTTAGCTATACACTGTATATCGTTATGTATATTCATTTAATAATATCAAAAAGAAGTTCTAACCATCAGTATTGAACAAGAATGACAACAAATCTAGATTATTTTATTATTCATTGTTAAGAATCATTTTTCAATGTTTAATTTTCTATGTTCAGACAATTGTCCAATATGAACGAATTAAAAGCAAATTAGATTTATTTTCCTTATAATGATTGTACTAATTACTGTCATGGATATTAAAAGTATCTAATGATTTTTTATTATTACTATTTTTTTGTAATTAAATTTGATCAAACAGGTAAAAGGGCCTTGGTTGTTCGAAAGTACTCTGGAGGAAGATCACCACGAAAACTATATAATTCCGAAGTAAATTTGCACTTTTATTTTGGCAATATCAGAGAGACAGACAGACAGACATATTAGCTCAACCATTGAAAATTTCATATTTTCAAATGTCAACGAATTCAAAATAGTAAAAAACAATTGATGTTATCAATAGTATATTTGACAATATTCATCATCAATATTACCAATGACGAAACAAAACTTTTGATGAAGCTATACTGAAATATGACTTTCGTTGAAATAAATTGATTTCAGCATTGATTCATGTGTCTTGGGTGGTACTCATCAGGAGGGCGACTATGACTGTTCTGTGAGACAATCAGATACGAAGTTAATTCGAGAAGGATGTGAACGAATCTATCCTTCAATCAAGGTATTTTCATTCTAATTTTTAAAGGAAATTTATCAATATTATACCAAAAACCTCATGTCTTGCAGAAATGCGAAACGTTGAGGGAATGGGTTGGCCTACGCCCTGGACGAGCCGCTGTCCGCTTGGAGCCAGACTATTCACTCGATAATAAAGACTTTATGGTATGTTTTTAATTCAAATTGAACTTTTTTCAAGATGTTATAAATGTAATTATACTTCTTTAAAACCTTCTAGATCATTCATAATTACGGTCATGGAGGCTGTGGAATAACTTTAAGCTGGGGTTGTGCTTTGAATGTTGTTCAAATATTACATCAGCAATTAAAAATAAAAAATTTATCCAAATTGTGATTTGATACAAAAAAAACTATTCAATCACGTTTTTTTTGTTTGTTTAACATGATGATTGATGAAACATTGACTAAATTAGAGTCCTAGTAATTTTAAAAGCTTATAAATTCTATTGACGTAAAATAAATGTATCCAAAAAAATAAATCATGACTAACTTTGAGTGTTAATTATTATATAATGTGTAAAGAATTCAATAATAATCATCCGGCCTCAGACATTTTTTCAAAATTAATATTATTTTTCAGAAACATCTTAAGTATACGGATTATGCTATGTGCAACAGTATATAATATTTACAGCTAGAATTATATATTATTCGTTCAAACGATGGCTACATCAGCGCACCCACGGAATGTTTCCTGGGGGCCACAGCCCACTCTGCCTTGGCCATCTTCACAAATACCCCAGTTGTTCCCACAGTAGTAGTGCCATCTGAAGACGCAGTGTTGGCACACAAAGTTTCCCGGCAGGTAGGCAGGGATTTCAACGTATCCACGGTGTTCCGGCTTCACTTTGAATTGTTTGTCGCCGTTGGCAAGGTATACTGGATTTGTGGCAAAGCACTCCTCAGTCTCGATGTCTTTGGTCGAGTTTAGCGGGCACAGGGAGAATTCGAAGTAGCCCAGGTGATTGGCGTCCAATGAAACTGTGATATTAATCCTCCTCCCTGGACTGTATCTGTAGAAGTCACGATTGTTAAAATATATTAGTGATACATTAAATATAATTAGGGGTAAACGTTACAGTTGTTGACCCCCCGATAGTGATTGACCGCCACGTGTATTTTTGAATGGAGCCTGTATGTATGGATATAAAAATTACACAGGGGGTCAATCACTCTAAAAGTGTCAATAACTGTACCGTTTACCCCTATCACTCTTTTATTGCTAAATACTTAAACTCCTTACATTCCTAACAAAGAGAGTAGTTTATCTCTGTAACGTCAATCATAATATCATATTGAAGAGTTGTTTTCGGTAAGTAATCAAGTGGCTAGATTCATGAAAAATACCGACTTCTATTTTGTTCATTCTAAAACAGTAAGTTAGATAGCCGAGCAAAAAAATTTATTATTATTACCAATACTATTACTATTATCATTATTATTTATAAATTTGTTGAAATTCGCTTCGATTAGTGCCAGAAAAATTGAATATAGCTTTTTATTCACAAAATTTTATTTTAAGATTATATTTAATTAATTATTCAAACAGTTTTTAGTTAAAAATAAAATTGAATTTTTACATTAATAAGTCTTGATAAAACCAGTCTTCGAACAAAAATTAAATTGAATTTATAATTAAAAGAAATAAATTGAAAAAATTAATGTGTTCTTAAGTCTATAATAGTTGGAATTAGAGATTTCATTCAATGGAAATCCTGCACACCTAACAAAGGAAGGGAATAACATATAATACAGAAACTAATCCCATTCCTCCTCTCCCCTAAACGCACTAAGGTAACAGGAAGTGCCTGTAGAAGCCACTGGTGGTCTACAGAAAAGAAAAATTAAAGGCAAATTCAAATCTATAAGCAGATTGAACTTTGTCTTTCAACATAAGGGGGACGTCGAGTTTTAATTTTTCCACTGCATGGGGTATACAAATTTTGTATGTGATACTCTGTGCATCAATAAGCATGAATGAGTCAAGAGACGTTTTCCAAACACCGAACGCGTGTTTTTTTCCAAGAACCATATTCATTTATTTCTGTAGACATATCTTAGAAAATTACTAAATTAATGCACTGAGGCTACACAAAAAAAATGAAAATTAAAAATAATTTAGATTTAGTAAGTTAAACTATTTTTTCTAATTTGAAAAATTTTAACCCTGCACTAAATTTAGTTTATGATTTAAAAAATTCCATCATGCACTTATTTATATAATTTCATTAAAAATTTTGTTTAGACTTTAATTAAAACTATCCTGAATAAAAATTATATTTTATTTTTACGTTAATAAATTTTGGACCAAAAATTGAACTAAAATTTCTGATTAAATTAATTTTAGTTGCCAATTAAAATTTACTATGTAGGTTTATACATGATTAATTGTTGTGTTTTTAAATAATGTTCAGAGCTATTTTTTCTAGAATTATCTCTCCATTAAGTAGAAAAATTGTGACTCGTAACAGTATATTATATGTATATTGACAACTCTGTTAAACAGTTATTCATACAGTGTTACTTTCTGTTACTGAATCTTGTAATTTTGAAGTTTTGTATCCATTATTTCTAGAAAAATTTGGTTTTCCGATGTCATTAACTTTAATCCTCGGATTTTTTTTTATATTTTGATGGTATAAAACATTTTTGATGTATCATTAAAAGATTTGATGCGCGTATCTTATTACTATTATAGCCGATTATAAAAAGAAATTTTCTTTTTCTAAGCGAAATATTTCTGAAAAATTAAGAGTGGTAACCTTCGTTTCTTGACAACTCTAACTCACCTTCGAACTATTACTCCTTTCCCGTATGTCCCACCATTTTCGTTAGCTCTTGGTTGAGGTTTGGACCAATCATCTCCGCATGGGCCGCATTTTCCTTTATTTTTTTGATGTAATATCTGAAAATTATTTACTGTTTTTATAGTTCTCGATAACTATATCCTGTGTTCAATGTGTTTTTGTTTTTAGCAATTTTGTTTCTAAAAAAATTATATGACTAGCCTTTTGATAACACTCGAATCATCTCTTACAGTTTTTATCTTAATCAAAATTTTTAATTATCTTTTTCAAAAATTGCTCGTTTCATATCACGTGCACTGAATAAATAAATAAGCCACCTTCAACGGAATATAATGTTGTACTAACGTAGAAAAAACGTTATGTTCTCAACCTAGCAACGCTGTGAGAGAAAATCTTAAACGTAGCGTATGTTCACGGGGAACTTTAATCGGAACAGGGATCGCAACCACTAAGTCGCAACGTTGTAAGAGCAACATTGTAAATTCGACGTTAATTTAACGTTCATACTAGCGTAATACGAATCAAATCACGAATATTATATCGATCTCATTTTGCGGCATATCGGAGTAGACCTAGTCTAACAACGGCATTTGAATAATTACTACTACTACTACTATCGATCTCAGTTACGTTATGAGAGATCTATTAAGATGATAATACAAACAGTTTGAACCATTAGGAGAATAGAAAAGGCTTGCTCTTTTTCTTAACAAACAATATGTTCTCGATTTATAAAAACAAATTAAAAGCCGATGAAAGTAGTGTTAGAACTTTTTATAGACACGTAAATGAATAAATAAATGAATAAAGACACTTCAGAGTACGTTACATATGTTGCAATTTGTTTTGTTAGGAATATAATAAATTTTAAAGTTAAAAGTAAAAATAAAAAATTGCTGCCATTTGATTTTCTTAAGGATGGTCGGGAGTTGTATGAAAATGCAGCGATCACTATAAAATTTTGTGAATTTGTTCTGAATCACCATGAATTTTTTCAGTATTTTTTATGGGTCATTTTTTAAAAATATAATTAATGTCAAAGTTGAGCTCTTAAACATACGCTCTTATGGGGCTTGACCTCAAATCATCTTTTGAGTTAGCCTAAAAACTTTCAAAAATGCAGAGATATGAAAAAAACCTGTCTGTTCATTAATTGTTATTTTTACAATCGGTGAGTAAAATTTCGAGGCACCTTATGACGCATTTCAAAGTAAATCAATCTAAAACGTGAACGAAATATCGAGTTTATAGGCTGTGGGAGGAGGTACACGGTAAGTTGGGTAGTGCTGCGCGGGGCCGGGGACGCCCCTTTTCTTCACCCCTCAGCAATGATACTCCCGACCATCCTTAAAGATGGACTCTTAGTTTGTCGAAAAACTCAGATTGACTGTTATTTCAAGGACTTTCATACCTAATAATAATTTTAAGGATTTTTTTTACAACTATTGAAACGTATTACTGTATATCTGTTTGAATAAATCATCATTATTTATTTAAAGTATTGAATCAGTTGCGCCCGTATTAAAAGGTATAGACAAGAAATTATTTTTTCGGAGGTTCATTTTTAAAAAAATATGCTAATAATTTTTTTTTTTTTTTTTTCATTTCAATTATTGACTGTAAATACTCTGTTTTCATTAAAATTTTATATTCGATACGGTGCATATACAATTGACGTGATTATTACACGTGGAAAAAAGATTTTTTTTAAGCTTTAGCATGTCAGATATTTATTAATGAAATTCTGAAACATTCACTTGAATTTAGGTTTATACATACCATCAAAAATGCTTGGTGGAACAATTTTTAAGATTTATATTTTTCAGATTTTTATTAAAAAAACAGTAAAAATTTTTTCCACTAATAAAAATTGGTAAAATTTTAAATGCCTATACATGAAATAATGGGTATATTTTATGAAAATATTATAACATTATACATATCGAAATACAAAAATGTCTAGTAAAAAAATTAATAATGTTTTTTTTTATTTAAACAAAATACGAAAATAATAGCAAATATTTCCTTAGCAAAACAAAAATAAGTTCAATTAGATTAAAATTAGTTTAGAATCTGAAATCCAATTGGTTCAGCACACACAAATACATACATAATAATATTATCTACATTTACGCACATGCTGACAACCAACTTTAGAAGAATAATATAAGGACGTTTTTTAGTTTAAAAGAAAATAAACTATATCCACGCAATGTCCTTTCATTCAATGCAAAGCTAAGCTTACAAGCATACAAAATTAAAAAAAAAAACTTTCATACACGCACACCTACCATGATACCTCCACAGTAAAGTTCGTTGTCGTTGTAATTGATCGGAACTTTAAATCCTTTCCTCCAAGCAGACGATCTACTTACTGGGTCCATAAGTTTACCGTGAGCATTTACTTGCAGGGGATATACAAAAGTTACAAAAACGCAAGCTAAGATAACTTTAAAAGTCATTGTTACGATCACTTTTTTTTATCTCGGACTTTTAAGATGATTTTTGTTTTAATCCTTTTCCACCAAAATTGTAACGCTCACTTTTAGTTTGCCCGACTAATCATTTAATTTTGTTGTTGAACGTTTATTCACGATATCGTAAAATTCAGCTTTTATACAATAAGTTCGCAACGATGATCTAGACTATTACTGAGTAATGATTGAACTTCCAAAAAACCTCCTAGTGTTTGTCGTTAGCCTTATCTAGTGACAGGTTTAAGTGCTGTTGCAAAATGATAAGAAACACAAATAATCCACTTTTGCTGAGTGATTGTTTTCGATATTAGTGATTATAAAGTGTTGAATTTATTTTTTTAGGACTTACCTTTATCGCAATAAATATTTTTGGAAAACAAACAAATTTCAAAATCACAGAATAATCTATACTATTATTATTATTATTACTATTATTATTATTATTATAATTATTGTTTTTTTTGCAGCAATATAAATAATAATACTTCCATCAATCAGATTCGGAATTTATAAATAATTTCAATGTGATTCACTCATTGATAAAATCAGGCAACGGGAATTGAGAGGGATATTGAAAGCTCGAAATTATTACCGTGAAAAATTCTTGTGACTCAATGTATTTAAAAGTAATTAGAGTATTTCGTAGGAAAATACAATGTTTCATTATTTACAGAAAAAATGTATTCATTAAATTTTTTTTTTTAATTTACAAATAAACAGATTTGTAATCTTGAACGTACGCTTGACACACGTCGTTTCCCTCGTATTATGAATCTTTCTATGCAAACCAAATCATTTCAAAGAACCATCCTAATAAAGAGATATAAATGAGAACGAGAATCGTAGCTTCTCAGGCGTGATTTTTTTCGTACGACTTTTACTTATTTTATCGATTCACCACAATTATAGATCAAAGATGATACTGATACCGATACGTCTTCTAAAACTGATTCCAAGAAACAAGCTGAATTTGGCGTTTCCTTGATTCGTTGCGCAAGCCATAATTATTGTGTTTGCATTGCCGAAGGCTGCAATCATACGCAATAAATGGTACGTAACAGTGATACTCTACGATGGTACACACAGATAATATACGTTCTAATAATGCCGATAGTTATCTACGCAATGATGGAGCTGTGATAAAATTTATTCAGTTGATAAACATGTTAAGTACATTATTAAAATCAATTTTTACATTTATGTTCTTCAAGTTCTCGTGATAAGTATGAATAAAGTTACCTTGGTACCTTTAACCTCGATAATAAGCAAACTACAGTTTCTCCAGCTGTTAAGTCACCCATACTATTAGAATTATTGTTTGACGAGCAAATATAGATGTTGCTACTTTTATTCAGCTGTTCATTCTTCCGTATGATCGAAAATCTCATCTTTTTGTGATCCATAGCTTAGTAGAGATAATTAAGGAGGGTACTACTCTACAGACAGTCTCAAAAGTTAGTTTCAGTTACAAAATCATTCCTAATGAATAATTTCTCATAAATTATGTAAATGACTTTTCCTACTTCGGGCTTTTTTGGAACCCTGGTACATCCTCGGTAGGAAAAATAGCATTCGTAACTCGATTGTAAAGGCTTCTTTACGAACCTCGTTACGTCCCTCGCCTACGGCTCGTGCCGTAAACCTCTCGGTTCGCAAATTAAAGCCTTTTCAATCTTGTACGAAAACTACTATTACATTACACTGTAATAGATAACAATGCAATTAACAGAATGATTAAATACTGCTTTTAAACCATTTTGACGTATAATCAACTGTTTTATTACTTACTCTACAGATATACCCATAGCATTACGTTCAAACTTTTAGTAACCATATCTTGAAAATGGTAACACTCGATTTTCTGAAATTTTCACATTTTTTTCTGCATATGATACACAATGATAGTTGAGTTTATCAAAGAATCCTTGAAACTGTTTTTAAATACATTGTAAAAAAACTGTATTTTGAGGGCGAATGGAAAGAGCAGGATGTTTAATTTTATCATACGAAATCTTAAATAGCTGTCTTCAGTTTCTATGCAAAAAAAAATGATTACTGAAGTTTCAAAAAAATCGTTTTTTGCCATAACTATTTTCTGTCTGTGCATGTACACATTAGAAGTACCTCATTGATAATTAAAATGTGCAATATTCAGTAAGTCAATACTTATTGAGTATTTGATATGTCTGTTAACAAAAGATTGCGTATTACTAACGACTAATATAAGTGTTGACTAGTGATAGTTATCATTCATTCTTGCTACCCTACAATGAAAAAAAAATATTTCGAAGAACACTAATATAGAAAGTTATTGATAATTATTTCTCTTTCTCAACCCTTTTTTTACTGCTACCTTATAGGCGTAACTCGAGAGTAACATAGCCAGTGCAAATTAAAAAATGCAAAAATAATTGAAGGTTTTTAACAGTAACAATTTAAGTAGATGATTAAAAATTGTTTGTTTTCATTTAATATAAATTAAACGATACTTTAAGTACGTAAAACACAATTTTCATTATTCTGACAAACTTCTTTAAGCCAAATTTTTTCAGCAAAATATTTGACGTATGAAATACTAGTCACAGTAATAACCATATTACTCAATTTTTATCTATAATTCTCTGATTGATAGTTACTTAGAAAATATAGCTCAACACACTATGAACAACAGCTCTGCACACAAAAAAGTCACTTATAAAAAATCGATTACAAACACAAATTAATGTAAATACTCATGTCTGTATGAAGGTACAAGTGTCTCTTGAAATCACTAATATTAAGGTAGTTCAGTACCCCCCGCTGTTCTCAACCTGCTACATGCAATTATCATAAATTATCGTCAGTTGACCCTTAAATAACCTTAAAAAACCTTCAAATCACAAAACTGACAGAGAAAATCGAGTGATTTCAACTGGTTGCAAAAAGTTAAGAACAATTGTATCCAATATATCACTATATAGATATACTAAAAGCATCGGACCTTAATTTAAAATTAAGATATCTTATAAGGACGTTTATGCCAAAGTCACTTTATTTATAATTGTCTTAAAATTTTGAAGATAAGTTCTTTATGTATCAATGTATGTTATATTTAAATTTTAGTATTATTTAAATCTCAGTCGTACCGTTTTGAAGGTATAAAGCTTCCAAGTTGACTCTTTTAACACGTGAATCCAACCCCTGAGTTCCCAACAAGTAAGGGTTTGATCGATAAAAAAAAATGGTATTTAAAATCATTATAAAAAACAAGTACAATATGAGAAATGTTACAATGATTCATCTCTTAAAAGATGAGAAATATGGCCCGTGCCATTTTAAAGATATCCCGATATGAAAAAAGTTTGCCATGCTTTTAGTGTATGTATCTATAGAGTTATGAAGTTTTACTCAACTTTTAGCATTATGCAAAAAGTTTTGATTTTTTTTGTAAGTTTTCTGATGTTAAGGTTTTTGATGTTATTTAAGTGACTATCTGCTATACTGAATTAGTTAAGTACCACTGAGTGGCATAAACATCCTTAACTGGACGTGACACGTTTCTAATTTTTTGCTGTTTGAATAGTTGTTATATTTCTTATATTATAGTCTTTTTTTTAACAATCGTAAGAAAATTTGTGGAGTTATTAACGAAAGCATTATTTCCAAATTGTTTGCTCGTAAGATACTGTGTGAAAACATGCGAATTCAACGTTGAATATCTTGAGAACGGCACACCGAATCTTTGTAAAACTTGAACCACTAATGTATGGCTGTATTTACGACTTATACCTGAAGTTTCGACGTTTTCGTGAGAAGAAAATCACTTTTTGCATGAACTACCTTAAAAAGAGAAGAACAATTAAAAATCAAACGATCGATACATCCGCACATCCACGGAATATCTCCTGATTTCCACAGCCAAGTCCTTCACTGCCATCCTCACAATCCCCCCAATTGTTCCCACTGCGATAGTGCCACCTAAAGACACTGTGTGGGTGCATATAATCCTCTGGAAGGTTAACCTCAATTTTAATTTCATTCAGCATATTTTCATCCACCTTGAATTGTTGATCGCCGTTGACAAGGTACACTGGATTTGCGGCAAAACACTCTTCAGTTTCAATGTCATTTGGCAAGTTTAGTGGGCATAGGGAGAATTCGAAGTAGCCCAGATGATTGGCAGTTAATTCAACTGTGACATTGATCCTGTGCCCCGGACGGTAACTGCGGAAGGAATTGTGAAGTTGAATATGTTCACTTTTTTGTGCTGTATAGCAATTTGGGTGTCAGAATATGCTCGAGTCACGGGTTCCAGTTAAACTTCGAAATATATTTGGTTTTTCCAAAACAATCAAAATTAAGTATTAAAATTTTCTGCTAAAAAAGTAAAAAAACAAAAATAAGCTTAACGAGAATTCATAATTAAATTTAACATTTTCTGCATCAATAGAATACCTCTAATCCATCGTAGCAAGGAAAAGAGGCTCACCATATGATCGGTAAGAGCAAAAGATAATTATGGAAATCCATCAACTGTGTATTTTTTTGTACTACACATCAAATATTTCGTTGAGCTTGTTTTTGTTTATCTAGTTTTTTCTCAGCAGTCGGATTTTTTATTTTTATACGTATTTGATTTTTAATCATTTATTTTTATATTTCACTTTTTAGTAATTTCCTATACATTCAATTTTTTTTAAATTTACAGTTGTTTTGAGGTATTTTATGCTATCGTCATTAGCTAAAGAGAAACATTCTCGGAATTTCAAGTGAAGCAATCTCTCATACAGCAATTGTGACAGATACTTTATGTTTTAATTTTAGTGTTTTTTATCCTACAATGCCTCTGGTGATTGTTTCAAAAACTTGTTGATTTTCCATGAAAATGTAATACAATATTCAAAAATAATTAAAAATTAAATTGTTTATGATTGTTAAAAATATTTTAATTTTTCTGCAAACAATCGAAGCTCTAAAAATTTATTAAATACCGTACTTAATTACCACTAATAAATTTTTGTTTTTATTTAATTATAAAATAATGACTAGTCTCATCTCTTTTTGTTTGTGGAACCATTATTTAATTATTTCACTGTTATTATTTTAAACCAGCCTCTCCTACACTTTCCCGTTGAAACATTATAAACGTTTGCATAAAAATATTATCTTACCTACGAACGATCACACCTTGGCCGTATGTTCCACCATTTTCATTATCTCTTGGTTGAGGTTGTGACCAATCATCGCCGCACGGTCCACAATTTCCTTCATTTTGTTCATACTGTATCTAAAAAATTTTATTGTGTTCAGAAAACAAATGAATGTATTAAAGTGAATTAAAAAAAATCAAATGAGTCATCACTCGTACGAGAGTTCTTTCGTGAAGAGAACATGTTGGGAATTAAATATTTTAATGTCAATAAAATTTAAAAAAACTGTTCTTCATTAACATCACTGATACTGAATATGAAAGTTATTCATGTTTTACATATTACACATGCAGTATTTACACAGTCAGAAATGTGTATTGATTTGTTACAATCTAATGCAGAAAACTTTATATTTAACCGTAAACGCATTTAATTTTTGGTAGATTTACAAAACCAAATGAACAAACAAATCTACTCACCGCAAAGCCACCACAGTATAGTTGGTTGTCGTTGTAATTTTCTGGAATGTCGAAATGTTCCCTCCAAGCAGACGATCTACTCACTGGATCCCTAAGTCTGCCGTGAGCAGTGACTTGAAAGTTATGGAAACAAGTTACGCAAACGCATGCTACTATTACTTTAAAAATCATCGCTGCGACCACTATAATGTTTACTTGGACTGTTACAAACAATTACTGTTCCACTACTTTGTGGCTTAACACTGTTATACGTAGGCTATGATTGACTACTTTAGATGATCGTTGATCGTTTGTTCGCAATAATCATTACGAATCAGCTTTTATACATGATAAGGCAATGATAAATCTTGATTGATAGTATTAATACTTTTAGAAAACATATCAACGTTTGCTATTACCTCACCCGATGACAAAATAGTATGACGCATTAAGACGATGAGTGAGATAAATCACACACTTGGAGTCCTATCATTGAAATCTTACTATTTTCTTGTATTCAATCGTAAATGGGTAAAAAATCCATTAATTTATTTATAATGTGTCATGTACCATTGATTCATTTTTAATTAACAACTAAATGATTCTTTTATAGTATATATCGTGTAAAGATCGAGCCACAAATTTTGTTATTCGTTGTTTATAAAGCAAACACTTTAATCTCATGACAACTATACAATTTTTTATTGAAGATATTGAGAGGGTGATTGAGTTTTTACTGATTTTTATCACCTAATTACAGGAATCAATAGATTATAATTTCAGTCATATGCATTTCAGTAATGATTTCTTTTACAGTATGCATTTTTGCAATAGCAGCGGGAACTAATCAATATTACAATAGCACTTAATACTACTGGCGACGATTGCGGAATACACCCATGATAGAAAGTACAGAAAAGAGCTGCGAGACAAAATAATGCCATCAATAATCCTGCCTGCAGGTTACTTTAGTTAAAGGAAAAATTTGATATTCTTTTAAAGTATATGTATAGAGTTTACTAAAGGGTCTTGTAGCAACAAATAAATACAACCATTGTTCAATAAATGTTAATTTGTATGTTGCAGCGTTTCGCCCGAATCTCTCAATACTTATCAACCAAACTAAAAATTAATATTAACACATGAACAAACTACATGATGTACAAAAATCGGAGGGAGGTACAAAATCGCTAAATTTACTAGTAATTACACTGATAAAAATGGAATTCGTGATATAAATGAAGAAAGGCAGTAGCCGGCTAGGAACAATGTATAAGTAAACGGTCAATATCCTTCTGACTGCATAATATCAGTACAACAGTCATTTCACAGAAAATATAGTAACCCTGCAGCTGCTATACAATAATGCAAAAAATTTGTTATTTTCGAATCGATTTTCAATACTGTCAACTATTTTTCTCCAAAAACATATTTTGAAATCTTATTACACAAAATTTCGTATGTGTAAGATAAAAAAAAGAAAAATGGCATTACCGAATTCTTTTGCATTGGAAAAATCCATTTTTGGCCGTGAATAGCACAAATATGTTACTGTATAATTTTTTTTCACGCTTTACTGATTTACATGTGTACCCGTTTCTACAATTTTATATAATATCCATGCCGCTTATTATATAAGATCCAACGCAAAAAAAAACTAAAGATTTTCATTGCAAAATTAAAAAAATATGATTTTTTAATTATAGTTGAGTAGTCAATGATACAAGTCAATGTTTCTTGATTTCTTTTAATGCGCAACGTTTCGGTGGCTGTTTGCCACCTTCATCAGGCGCCTGAA
>JAPYYV010003211.1:0-18794 GCA_030522625.1 Copidosoma aretas
CACACAAATAATCAATAAAAATAACTCGCAAAATAAAAAAGTTTGCTAAGTGCGATTTTGGCGCTCATGGCTAAAAAGAGAAAAATGACCTCGTCATATAACTTTAGCTCAGTGTCCCCAGGGTAACTTTGTTAAAAGATTTGAAATGCAGGTTGCGTTGTGATTTAATTGAGAATAAATGTAAATATATTATTAATTTGCTGTCCCCTGTAGTAACTGGGTTGAAAAGCTTGGAATTTAGGTTCTGTTATTTTTAATTAAGAATTGATTCATTTATCATATTATTGACTTGCAGTCCTTCGGGTAACATATTTAAAAAGCTTAAAAAATACATTACATTGTTATTCAATTACCGATATATTTATTTAACATACAGCTGACTCGCTGGCTCCTGGCTCACTTGGTTAAAAAGCTTACCAATCAAGTTTTTTTTTTTGTATTGACATCATCGGATTATTATATCATCGACTCGCTGCCCTCCCGGTTACTAGGATAAAATGCTTGGAATAAAGATTATGTTGTTATTTAATTATTAATTGATTTAAATATCATATCATTAATGTTTTGTTCTTCCGGTCACTGAGATAAAAAGCTTGGGATTACATTTATGTTTTTGTATTATAATTTATTAATTATATCTTTGGCCCAGTGTCCCCTGGGTTACGGGGACAAAGTGCTTGGAATATTGGTTGTGTTCTCATATTCATGAAATATTTAATTATTATATCTTTAAATCGCTATCCCCCGGATAACTGGGTAAAAAAGCTTTGAAGTCTAGTTATATACTTATTTTATAACTTATTTACCATACCTTTGACCAGGTGCCACCCAGGTTACTGAATTAAAAGTTTTAGAATTCAGGTTGTGTTGTTATTTAATTAAGAATTAATGTAAAATCCTATATTATTAAGTTGCTCTCTCCTAGAATATTGGGTTGAAAATCTTGGAATTTAGGTTATGTTGTAAATTAATTAATAATTTATTTAATTATTATATCATTGACAAAAATTCCACCGGGTTACTGAGTTCAAATTCTTGGAATTTAGGTTGTGTTGTTATTTAGTTAGTAATTAATTTAAATGTCACATCATTAAATCGCTTTCCCCGGGATAACTGGGTTGAAAAGCTTCAGATTCTTGTTGTATTTTTATTTTTATAATATATGCATCATATCTTTGACGAGCTGCCCCCCGGGTTACTGAGTTGAAACGCTTAAAATTTAGGTTTTGTTGTTATTTAACCAAAAATTGATGTATTTATCATATTATTGACATACTGTCACCTGGGTTACTTGGTTAAAGAACCTACAAATTAAATTATGTCGTTATTTTTGTAATATATAATAAATAATTATATCATTTAGTCTCCGAGTTACTGGGATTAAAAGCTTGGGATTGAGGTTATGTTTTCATTCTTATAATTTATTTAATCATATATAATTGACTTGCTGTTGCACGGATGACTGGGTTAAAAAGCTTATTATTATGGTTATGTTATTATTTTTACGTTTTATTTGATTATTATATCACTGATTTGCTGCCTTCCGAGCTACTGCGATAAGATCCTTAGAATTAAATTTATGTGAAAATTAATTAATAATTTATTTAATTTTTATATTATTGACGCGCTCTCTGCCAAGTTACTGGATTAAAATGCTTGAAATTTAGGATGTGTTGACTTACTATCCTTCCGATTACGTTGTTAAACAGCTCTAGAATTGCGTTATATTGTTGTTTCATTAATGATTTATTTATTGATCATATAGTTTACTTGCTCACCCCTAGGGAACTTAGTTAAAAAGATTAAGAAATAGGGTATGTTGTTTCTTTTTTAATATCTTTATTGAATTATTATATCATTGATTTGCTGTCCCCTGGGTTGATAGGTTAAAACACTTGAAAATTAGGTTATGTTGTTATTTAATTATTGATTTATTGAAATATCATATTATTTATTTGCTGTCCTCCGGGTAACTGGGTTAAAAAGCTTATGATTCCAGTTATGTTCATATTTTTATAATTTATTTGATATTACATTATTGACTTGCTGTTCCGCGCATGACTAGGGTAAATAGCGTGGCATTTTGGTTATGTTATTAATTTTATATTTTATCTAGTCAATATATAATCAATTTGCTGTCCAAGAGTTACTGGGATCAAATGCTTGGAATTCAGGTTGTTTTGTTATTTAATTAATAAATGAATAGAATATCGTATTTTTCATTATCTGTCCCCGATGTTTCGTGGTTAAAAAGCTTAGGTTTTTAATTATGTTCATATTTTTTAAATTTATTCAATTTTTATACAATTGACGTACTATGTCAAGAGTTACTAGGTTACAAATCTCGAAATTCAGGCTATGTCCTAACGTAATAATTAATTTGTGTAATTATTATATTATTAACTCGCTGTCCCCCGTGTTTTAGAGTGAAAATGCTTGAAGTTTAGGTACTGTTGTAACTTAATTATTAATTATTTAAATGTTGTAGCTTGATAATTCATTACAATTAATATTATTTTATTGATTTGCTGTTGTACGGCTTAGTGGGTTAAAAAGCTTAAAAATTAAGTTATGTTGTTAATTTTTGTAACAATTTATTTAATTATCATATTACTGACTCGCTGTCCTTCGGGTTACTGGGCCAAAGTGCTTGAAATCTAGGTTGTGTTGTTGTTTAATTAATTGACTTGAATCTCGTATGTTTAGTTTGCTGTCCCTAAGGTTACTGGATTAAGAAAATTGAAATTTAGGTTATGTTTTTATTTAATTATTAATTGATTCATCATATTATTAATCTGCTTTCCCCTAGTTTACTTGGTTAAAAATCTAAAGAATTGAGCTATTCAATTATTTTTGTAATAAATTATTTAATTATCACATCATTAAATTGAAGACTTACGGTTTCCTGGGTTACTAGGTTGAAATGCTTAAAATTTAGGTCATGTTGTTATTGAATTGTCAATTAATTAAAATATAATATTATTGATATGCTGTTCTCCGTGTTGCTAGGTTAAAAAACTTGTAATTTCAGATATGTTACTGTTCTTATATTTATCTCAATCATCGTATTATTGACATGCTGTCCTCTGGGATACTTGGTTAAGAAGCTTAAGAATTTAGTTATGTTCAAGTTTTTGTAATATTTTATTTAATAATTACATCATTGAATAAACTGTATTAATTGCTGCTCTCTGTGTTACTAGGTTAAAATGCTTGAAATTTAGGTTACGTTGTAACTGTATTATTAATTTATTTAATTATTATATCATTGGCTCGCTTTTTCCAGGGTTACTGAGTTTAAATTATTAATATTTAGGTCAAATGGTTATTTAATTATTAATCAATGTAAATATAATATGGATTTGCTGTCCTCCAGCATGAGAGGTAAAAAAGCTTAGGATTTTAGTTATGTTCTTATTTTCATTTTTTTTTTCATTATTATATCTTGGAATTGCTACCTCCGGAATACTGGATTGGATTGCTTAGAATGTGGGTTATGTTATAATTTAATTGATAATTGACTTGATCATCATATTATTGACTCACCGTCTCCTTAGTCACTTAGTTAAAAAGCTTAAGAATTAAGTTTCGTTGTTATTTTGATATCAGTTTTTTAATGATTATATCATCAACTTTCTGTCAACCGGGTTACTTGGTTGAAAGGCTTAAGAATCAAGTTATATTGTTATTTTTCTGATAATTTATTTATTTATTATATTATTGACTTGCGGATTCCCAGGTTACGAGGTTAAAATGCTTAAAATTTAGGTTACGTTGTTATTTCATCATCAATTAATTTAAATATAATATTATTGATTTGCTGTCCTACAAGTTACTGGGTTAAAAAACTTGAAATTTAGGTTGTATTGTTATTTAATCAACTATTCACTCATTATATTATTGACTTGCTGTTCCCTGAGATACTTGGCTAAAAAGCTTAAGAATCAAGTTTTGTTACTTTTTTTTTTTTAATTTATTTAGCTATTACATTATTAACTAGCCATTAACCAGGTTACTTGGATAAAAAGCTTAGGAATTAAGAGGGTTAAAACGCTTGGAATTTCAGATATGTTCTTATTTTTAAAATTTATTTTATTATCATATCATAAACTCGCTGTCCCCCGGGTTACTGGGCTAAAATGTTTGAAAATAGCGATGTATTGTCATTTTTAATTTAAATATAAGATTATTAAGTAGCTGTCCTACCGGTTACTGGGTTGAAAAACTGGAAGTTTGGATTATATTTTTATTTAATAACTAATTCACTCATCATATTATTGACTTGCTGTCCTCCGAGATACTCGGCTAAAAAGCTTAAGAATCAAGTTATAATATGATTTTTGTAAATATTTATTAAATTATTATATTATTAACTGGTCATTAACCAGGTTACTTGGTAAAAAAGCTTAAGAATTAAGTTATGTTTTACTTTTCCGATTATTTATTAATTTATATCATTGGCTTGTGGTTTCTCGGGTTAATAGGTAAATATACCTAAAATATAAGTATGTTGTTATTTAATTATCAATTAATTTAAATATCATATTATTAATTTGCTGTTCTTCGAGATACTGGGTTAGAAAGCTTAAGATTTAAGATATGTTCTTAATCTTATAATTTATTTGATTATTTTATCTTTAACTCAAAGCCCGCCGGGTTACTGTATAAAAATGCTAAAAATTTAGGTTGTGGTGTTATTAAATCGTCAATTCATTTAAATATCATATTAATTATTAGCTGTTCTACGAGTTACTGAATTAAATAGCTTGGGATTTCAGACATGATTTGATTTTCATAATTTATGCAATTATCATATCATTGACGCGCTATCCCTTAGGTTACCGGTTTCTAATGCTTAGGCATAGGGCTGTGTCAATAATTGATTAAAATATCGTATTATTGAAAATAATACTGGGTTGAAAAGCTTGGGATTTTGGTTCTGTTCTTACTTCCATAATTTATTTATTATATCTTTGACTCGCTCTCCGCCGAGTTACTAGGTTGAAATGTTTGAAATTTAGGTTGCGTTGCTATTTAATTATTTTATTTAAATAATATATCATATATTTACTGTTCCTGGGTAACTGGGTTTAAAGCTTGTGATTATGGTTCTGTTTATATTTTTTAAATTTATTTAATTATACATTACTGGATAACTGTTTCACGGATGACTGGGGTAAAAAGGTTGGCATTTTAGGTATGATCGTAATTTTATATTTTATTTAATCATTATATCATTGATTAGCTGTCCCTCAGGTTACTGGGATGAAATGCTTGGAATTTAGGTTGTGTTGTTATTTAATTAATAATTGATTCAAATATTATATTATTGATTTGCTGTCCCCCGAGTTACTGGGATGAGAAGCTGGGAAATAAAATTATGTTTTCGATCTTATAATGTATTTATCATATCTTTGACTCGGTGTCACCCGGGTTACTGGGTTGTAATTCTTGGAATTCAGCATGTGTTGTTATATAATTAAGAATTATTGTATATATCATACAATCAAGTTGCTGTCTCCTAGGATACTGGGTTATAAAGCTTTGGATTTAAGTTTTATTTTTATTTCTATAATTTATTTATTATATCTTTAACGCGCTGCTCCTTTAGTTGCCGGGTTAAAATGCTTGGAATTTAGGTTTTGTAGTTATCCAACCAAAAATACATTTAATCATCATATTATTGACTTGCTGTCCCCCAAGTTACTTGGTTAAGAAGCGCCAGAACTGCGTTGTATTGTTATTTAATTATTGATTTATTTATTCATAAGATCATTAACTTGCCGGCCTCTAAGTATCTTGGTAAAAAGCTTAAGAACTTGGTTATGTTTTTTTTTGCAATAACATTATTAAATTATTATATGATTGACTCGGTGTCTTCCGGGTTACTGGGTTAAAATTCTTAAAATCCAGGTTTTGTTGTTATTTAATGAGCAAATAATGTGAATATCATATTAATCATTTTTTGTCCACCACGTTACAAGCTTAAAAAGCTTGGGATTTTAGTTATGTTTTAAATATTGTAATTTATTTATTATATCTTTGAGTTGCTGTCCGCCGAGTTACTCGGTCAAAGTGCTTGAAATATAGGTCGTGTTGTTATTAAATTATAAATTTATTCGAATATCATATCATATATTTGCTGTCCCGGGATAATGGGTTTGCAAGCTTAGGATTTCAATCAAGTTTTGATTTTTATAATTTATTTAATTATTACATCATTGATTCGCTGAGCCTTAGATTCCTAGGTTAAATGGCTAGAGATTTTGGAAATGTTCTTATTTTCATAATTTATTTATTATATCTTTAAATCGCTGTCCGCCGAGTTACTGTGTTAAAATGCTAGGAATCTAGAATGTGTTGTTATTTAATTAATATTTTATTTAATCATTATATCGTTGACTTACTGTCCCCCGGTTTACTGGGATTAAATGCTGTAAATTAAGGTTGTGTTGTTATTTAATTAATAATCGATTTGAAAATTATATTTTTTTTTTGCTGTCTCCCAGGTTACTAGGATGACAAGCTTCGGAATTTAGTTATATTTTTATTGATATAATCTATTTATCATATCTTTAACGCGCTGCTTACTGGGTTGAAGGGTTTAAATACTTGGAATTCAGGTTTTGTAGTTATTTAACCATAAATTGGTCTAATCATCATATTATAAACTTGCTGTCTCCTCTGTTACTTGGTAAAATAACCTAAGAATTAAGTTGTTGTTATTTTTGTAATAAAAAATTAAAATTATATCATTGCCTCGCTGTTCGTCGGGTTACTGGGTTTAAAAGCTCAGGATTCTGGTCATGTTTTTATTTTCATAATTTATTTAATAAAATATGATCCACTAGCTGTTGCACGAATCACTGGGTTAGAAAGCTTGGGATTTTGGTTTTGTTTATATTTTATATTTTATTTGATTATTATATTATTGATTTGCTGTCCCCCAAGTAACTGGGATAAAATCCTTGGAATATGATGTATGTCGTAAATTAATTTATAATTTATGTAATTGTCATATAATTGACGCACTGTCCGCCAGGTTGTGGATTAAAATGCTTGAAATTTAGGTTGTTTTGTTTAATAATTATCAATTTACTTAAATATCATATTATTTATTTGCTGTCCCCAAAGGTTACTAGGTTAATAAGCTTGGGATTTTTGTTATGTTCTTATTTTTATAATCTATCTAATTATTATATCACCGACTCACTATCCTCTTGGTTACTAGGTTCGAAATTTTGAAACTAAGGTTATCTTGTAACTAAATGGATAATTTATTCAATTATCATATTATTGACTTGTTGCCCTCTTGGTTTCTTGGTCAAGAATCTTGGGATTTTGGTAGTGTTCTTATTATTATAACAGGCTGAAAAGCTTAAGAATTAAGATATGTTATTATTTTTGTAATTGTTTATTTAATAATCACATCATAAACTTGCTGTTCCCCTATTAACTTAGTTGAAAAGCTTAAGAATTAGGTTATGTTGTTATTTTTGTAATAATTAATGAATAAAAATATCATTGACTCGCTGTCCGCCAAGTTGTTGGGTTAAAATACTTGGAATGTAAGTTGTGTTGTTATTTAATTAATATTTTATTTGAATATCATATACATTTGCTATCCCCGCAATACTATGTTTGAAAGCTTGTGATTTCGGTTATGTTTTTATTTTCATAATTTACTTTATTATTATGTCATTGACTCACTGTCTCGTGGATTACTAGGTTAAAAAGGTTAGGATTTTGGTACTGTTCTTATTTTCATAATTTATTAATTATATCTCTGACTCGCTGTCCGCCGAGTTGACGGGTTAAAATGCTTGGAATTGAGAATGTGTTGTTAATAAATTAATAATTGATTTAAATATCATATCATTGACTTTCTGTCCCTGGATTGCTCGTTTTGAAGCCTGGGATTTGGATCTGTTCTTATTTTTATAATTTATTTACTTAATATATCATTGACTTGCTGTGCCCTGGATTACTGGGTTGAAAAGCTTGGGATTTTGGTAATGTTCTTATTTTTATAATTTATTTATTACATCTTTAACTCGCTGTCCGCCAAGTCACGGGGTTAAAATGCTTGGAATTCAGGTTGTGTTGTTATTAAATTAATATTTTATTTGAACATGGTATCGTTGATTTGCTGTCCCTGGGTTACTGGGTTTGAAAGCTTGTTATAATGGTTTTGTTTTTATTTTTTTAATTAATTTAATTATATATAATTGGATCGCTGTTTTACGGATGACTGGGTTAAAAAGCTTGGCATTTTGGTTATGTTCTTAATTTTATATTTTATTTAATCATTATATCATTAATTCGCTGTCCTCTGGGTTACTAAGATACAATGATTGGATTTTAGGTTGTGTTGTTATTTAGATAATAATTAATTTGAATGACATTTTATTTATTTGCTGTCTCTCGGGTAACTGGGATAAAAAGCTTCTGATTTTGGTTATTTTATAATGTTTATAATTTATTTATCATATTATTGCCTCGGTGTCATCTGGGTTACTGGGTTAAAATTCTTGAAATTCAGGTTGCATTGTTATTTAATAAAGAATTATTGTGGATATTATATAATTAAGTTGCTGTCTTCTGGGATACTGGCTTAAACAGCTTCAAATTTTAGTTATATTTTTACTTTTATAATTTATTCATCATATCTTCAACAGGCTGCTCCCCGGGTTGCTGGGTTAAGATGCTTGAAATGTAGGTTGTTTTGTTATTTAATCATTTATTAATTTGAATATTACATAATAAATTTGCTGTTTTTCGCGTTTCTGGGTTAAAAAGCTTGGGATTTTAGATATGTTTCTAATCTTATAATATATTTAATTTTTTTTTTATTAACTCACTGCCTGCCGGGTTACTGGGTAAAAATGCTTAAAATTTAGATTATGTTGTGATCAAATTCTCAATTATTTTAAATATTATATTATTGATTTGCTATTCTTCCAGTTACTGAGTTGAAAAGTTTGTGATTTTGGGTATGTTCTTATTTTTATAATTTCTCTAATAATTATATCATTTACTTACAGTCCCGCGGGCTACCGGAATTTGATGCTTGGGATTAATTATGTTCTTATTATTACAATTCATTTTAATATTATATTATTGACTGACTGTCCCCTGGGTTACTGTGTTAAAAATCTTGGAACTTGGGTTATTCTGGAACCCAATGATTAATTTATTTCATCATCATATTCTTGACTTACGATTTTCCAGGTTACTTGGTTTAAAAGCTCCAGAATCAGGTTACAATGTTATTTAATTAATAATTTATTTATCCATCAGATTATTAACTTGCTGGCCTCTAAGTTACTTGGTAAAATGCTTAAAAATTAAGTTATGTTGGTTTTTGTGATAACATTAATAAATTATCATATAATTGACCCGCTGTTCCCCGGGTTATTGGGTTAAAATGCTTGAATTAGGGTTATGTTGTTATTCAATTATCAAATAATTTGAATATTCCATTATGGATTTGCTGTCTTCCGCGATACTAAGTAAAGAAGATTGGGATTTTACTTACATTTTTATTTTTATAATTTATTTAACCATCATATCATCAATTTACTATCTCTTGGGTTACAAGGATAAAAATCTTAGTATTTAGGTTGTGTTGTTATTTAAATAATAATTGGATTACTGGGTTAAAAAGCTTCTGATTTTTGGTTGTGTTTTTGTTTTTTTTATTTTATAAATATCTTTGACTCGGTGTCTCCCGGAATACTGGGTTAAAATACTCAAAATCCAGGTTGTGTTGTTATTTAATTAGGAAATAATGTAAATATCACAATAATAATTTGTTGTCCAGCAGGTTACTGGGTTACAATGCTTGGGATTTTAGTTATGTATTTCATTTAATTATTTATTTATTATATTTTTGACTTGCTGTTCTCTGAGTTGCTGGGTTTAAATGCTTGGAATAAATGTTGTGTTGTTATTTAATTATTAATTTATTTAAATATTATATTATACATTAGCTGTCCCTGGTATACTGGGTTCTAAAGCTTGAGATTTCGGTTATGTTTTTATTTTTATAATTTGTTTAATTATTATATCATTGTGTCACTGTCCTTCGTATTACTGGGTTAAAAAGGTTGAGATTTTAGTTATGTTTTTAAATTTATAATTTATTTATTATTTCTTTGACTTGCTGTTCGCTAACTAGGTTAAAATGCTTACAGTTTAGGTTATGTTGTTATTTATTTATTATGTAATTTGAATATTATATTATGGATTTGCCGTCCACCGCGTTAATAGATTAAAAAGCTTGAGATTTTAGTTATGTTCTTATTTTTATAATTTATTTAATCGTTATATCATTAACTCACTATCTCTTGGGCCACTGGATCAACAATCTTGTAACTCAGGTTGCGTTGTTATTTAATTAATAATTGATTTAAATATCATATTATTTATTTGCTGTGCTCGAAGTTTCTTGGTTAAAATGCATAGGTTTTGAGTTATAATCATATTTTTAAAGTTTATTTAATTGTTATACTATTATCTTCTGAGTTACTCGGTTTAAAATTTCGGAGTTTGGGTTTTGGTGGAACTTGATTAATAATCTATTTAATTTTTATATCCTTGACTCACTGTTTTCCGTGCTAATAGGTAAAAATGCTTGAAATTAAGGTTATGTCCTTATCGAATTATTAATTAATTTAAATATCATATTATGGATTTGCTGTGTTCCCGGTTAATAGGATTTTGATTATGCTATTTTTTCAATGTCTAATTTTATCGTTATATATTTAAATAGCTGCTCCCTGGGTTACTGAGTTAAAATGCTTGGAATTATGGATTTGGTGTTTTTCAATCAAGAATTGATTTATTCATCATATTATTGACTTACTGTTTCCAGGGTTAATTGGATAAAATGCTTGGAATTTAGGTTGTGTTGTGATTTAATTAATAATTGATTTAAACAATATATAATTTATTTGCTATCTTCTGGGTTACTAAGTTAAGAAGCATGGGATTCCAGTCATGTTCTTGTTTTTATAAATTATTTCTTATATCTTTGGCTCAGTATCCCATGGTTT
This sequence comes from Copidosoma aretas, assembly GCA_030522625.1. NCBI lineage: Eukaryota > Metazoa > Arthropoda > Insecta > Hymenoptera > Encyrtidae > Copidosoma > Copidosoma aretas. Next base: position 11,058 of record JAPYYV010003211.1, read on the forward strand.
ACGAGGATAAAATTCCTTAATTTAAGGTTGTGTTCTTATTCATTTCATAATTGATTTAAATATCATTTTCTTGATCTGCTATCTCCGGATTACTGGGTTAAAATGCTTGGAATTGAGGTGATGTTGTTATTTTATTATTTATTATTTTAAATATTACATTATGGATTTGCTGACCTTCGTTTAACTGGGTTAAGAAGATTCAAATTTTAGATATGTTATTATTTTTATATTTAATTTTATTATTATATCTCCGACACGCTGGCCCCTGGAATACTGAGGTAAAAAGCTTAGAATTTAGGATTTGTTGTTTTCTAAGTAAGAATTGATATATTCATCATGTCATTGACTCGCCGTCCTCCTGGTTACTGGGATGAAATGCGTAGAATTCAAGTTGTTATGTTATTCTATTAATAATTGATTTAAACAATATATTATTTATTTGCTGTCCTCCGAATTACTGGGTTAAAAAGCTTGGAATTTCAGATATTTCCTAATTTTTATAATTTATTTAATTATCATATCACTTACTTGCTGTCTCCTGGGTAATTAAGTTCTAATGTATGATAATAGGGCTGTATTATATAATAAATAATTGATTTAAATATCATATCATTAATGTGCTGTCCCCGGGTTACTGGGTTCAAAAGCTTGATATTTTAGTTATGTTTTAATTCTTATAACTTATTAGATTATATATTCTTGACTCGCTGTTGCACAGATGACTGAGTTAAAAGGCTTAGGATTTTGGTTATGTTTTTATTTTTATGTTTTATTTGATTATTATAGCATTGATTCGCTGTCCTCCGGGTTACTGGGATAAAATGCTTGGAATTTAGGTTATATTGTTATTGATGGATTAATTCCTGCATCATATTGTTCACTTGCTTTCCCCTGGGTTACTGGGATGGAACGCTTAGAATGTAGGTTTTGATATCATTTAATTAATAATTATTTTGATCATCATATTACTAACTCGCTGTCCCTACAAATACTTAGGTAATAAGCTTAAGAATCAAGTTATGTTGCTATTTTTCTACTAATGTATTTAATTTTTATATCATTGACTCGCTGTCGGCTGGATCACTGTGTTAAAATGCTTGCAATTTAGGTTGTATTGTTATTTAACTATCAATAAATTTAAATATCACGTCATTGATTTGTTGTCCCCGGGTTACTAAACTACAAAAATTGGAAGTCAAATCAATTTGTTATTTAATTATTAATCCAGTCATCTTATTATTGACTTGCTGTCCCCGCTTTACTTTGTTATGAAGCTTAAGAATTAGGCGATGTTATTATTGGTGTAATAATTCATTTAAATATTACATTATCGACTTGCTGTCCTCCGAAAGACTTAGTTAAAAAGGTTAAGAATTAAGTTATTTTGTTATTTTTGTAACAGTTTATTCAACTATTATATCATTTACTTGCAGTAAATCGGGTTACTTGGTTAAAAGGTTTAAGAATAAAGTTATGTTGTTATTTTGCCAATAATTTATTTATTTATTATATCATTGACTTGCGGTTTCCCAGGTTAATAGGTTAAAATATTTTAAAATTTAGGTTACGTTGTTATTTAATTATCGATTATTTAAATATTATATGATTGATTTGCTGTTCTTCGGATTACAGGGTTAAAACTTTAGGTTCTCAGATATGTTCTTATTTTTATAATTCAATTATTTTATATGTCATTGACTCGCTGACCCCCGGGTTACTTAGTTGTAATGCTCAGAATTACGGTTGTGCTGTTATTCAATCAATAATAGATTTAAATATAATATCATCCATTTGCTGTCCTTCGGATCACTGGGTTAAGAAACTTGAAATTTAGGTCATATTGTTATTTAATTATTATTTTACTTATCATATGACATTTGCCTATCGGGTTACTTGGTTATAAAGCTTATGAATTAAATTATTTCATCATTTTTGTAATAATTTATTTAATTAATACATCATCGACTTGCTCTCTCCAAAGTCACTTAGTTGAAAAGCTTAAAAATGAAGTTATGTTGTTATTATTTCGATAATTTATTTAATAATTATGACATTGATAAATTATTACCTGGATTACTGGGTCAAAAATCTTGGAACTTGGGTTAGTTTGTAACTTAATTATTAATTATTTAAATTTCATATTATTGATATGCTGTCTTCCGAGTTACTGAGTTAAAAAGATTGGGATTACAGTTATGTCAATATTTTTATGATTTAATTAATTTTTATATCATTGACTTACTATGCCCTGAGTGACTGGGTACAAAATCTTGGAATTCAGGTTATGTTGTTGTTTAATCATTAACTGATCAGAATATCATATTGCTAATTTGCTGCCCCCCATGTTACTGGATTAAGAAAATTGAAATTATGGTTGTGTTGTTATTTAATTATTATTTGATTTAAATATCATATCACTGATTTTCTGTCCCCAGGTTACTCGGTTGAAGAGCATGGGATTTTACTTATGTTCTTATATTAATAATTCATTTCATTATCATACCATTGACTCGCAAAAATTTAGGTTACTGGGTTAAGATGCTTGGAATTTAGGTTGTGTTGTTGTGTAATCATTAATTGGGTTGAATATAATATTATTCCTTTGCTGTCCTTTGGGTTACTATGTTAAGAAACTTAAAATTTCGGTTATATTGTTATTTAATTATTATTTTACACATCATACTAATAACTTCTGCCCCCCCCCCCCCCGGGTTACTTGGTTATAAAGCTTAAGAATTATATTATGTTATCATTTTTGTAATGATTTATCTAATTAATACATCATCGACTTACTTTCCCCTAAGTCAAATAGTTGAAAAGCTAAAGAATCAAGTTATGTTTTTTTTTTTCCGATGATTTATTTATTTATTATATCTTTGACTAGTGGTTTCGCGGGTTGAAGGTTCAAATGCATAAGACTTAGGTTATATTGTTATTAAATTATCAATAATTCTAAATATCAAATTGTTGTCTTGCTGTTCTCCGGGTACTGGGATAAAGAGCTTGGGATTTCAGGACTGCTTTTATTCTGATTATTTTTTTTTACCTTTTATGTCTTCGACTCACTGTCCGCCGAATAACCAAGTTAAACAGCTTAAAATTTAGATTACGTTGTTATTGAAATATTAAATATTTTATTCATCATATTATTGATTTGTTGTTCTCCGGGTTACTAGGTTAACAAGCTTGGACTTTTAGATGTGTTCCTATTTTTATAATTTGTTTGATGTATATATCATCGACTTGCTGTCCCCTGGGTTACTTGGTTATAAAGCTTAAAAATTAGGCTTTGTTGTTATTTTTCTTATAATTTATTTCATTATTACATTATTGACCTACTGACCCCTGAGCTACTTAGATAAAAAGCTAAGAAATTGAGTTATGTTATTATTTTTGTAACAATTTATTTATTTATTCGATCATTGCCTTGCTTTTATCCAGGTGACTTGGTTAAAAAGCTCAAGAATTAAGTTATGTTGTGATTTTTTAAATAATTTATTTTATTATTATATTAATAACATGCTGTTCCCCAGGTGACTGAGTAATAATGCTTGAAATTTAGAATATGTTGTAACTTAATAATTAATTAATATAAATATATTATCGATTTGCCATGGTCCGGCTTACTGGAATGGAAAGCTTAAGAATTAAGTCATGTTGTTAATTTTTTTGATTATTTATTTATTTATTATATTACTAACTTGCTGTCCCCCGGGTTACTGGATTTAAGTGATTGGAATTCAGGTTGTGTCGTTTTTTTATTATAAAATTATTTAAATGACATATTAAGGTTTTGCTGTGTTCTGGGAAAGTGGGTTAATAAACTTAAAATTTTGGTTACAATTTCATTTTTATAATTTCTTTAATCATTATATCTTTGACTCGCTGCCCCCAGGATATTAAATTGGAATGCTTGGAATGTAGATTTTGTTATCATTTAAATAATATTTGAATCGATCATCATATTATTGACTTGCTGTCCCCTAAGTTACTTGGTTAAAAAGCTCAATAATTTAATTATATGGTTATTTTTATAACAATGCATATAATAATTATATTATTGACTTGCTGTCTGCTAGGTAACTAGGTTAAATTGCTTAAACTTTTGGTTATGTTGTTATTTAATAAAGATTTTATTTAATCATTATATTATAGAATTGCTGTCCCCCATGTTACTTGGTTAAAAATCTTAAGAATTGAGTTATGTTGTTGTTTTTGTAATAATTTATCTAATAATTATATCATTAACTCGCAGTCCGCTGGGGAAAATGTGTTAAAATGCTTTAAATTTATGGTGTATCGTTATTGAATTATTAATAAATTCAAATATCATATCATTGATTTGATGTCCCCGGGTTACGGGGTTAAGACGCTTGGGTCCTCAGATATGTTCTTATTTTTATAAATTAATTATTTTATATCTGTTTGAATTGCTGTCCCCCGGGTTACTTGGTTATAATGCTTGGAATTAGGGTTGTGTTGTTATTTAATCAGTAATAGATATAAATATAATATCATCCATTTGCTGTCCTTCCGATCACTGGGTTAAGAAACTTGAAATTTAGGTTATATTGTTATTTCATTATTATTTTACTCATCATATTATTGACTTTTGCTTCCCGGGATACATGGTTATAAAGCTTATGAATTGAATTATGTCATCATTTTAAAATAGTTTATTTAATTAATACATCATCGACTTGCTGTCCCCAAAGTCACTTAGTTGAAAAGCTTAATAATTAAGTTATGTTGTTACTTCTTCGATAATTTATGTAATTATCATGTCATGATAAATTATTACCTGGATTACAGGGTCAAAAATCTTGGAACTTGGGTTTGTTTGTAATTTAATTATTAATGATTTACATTTCATATTAATGATATGCTGTCTTCCAAATTACTGAGTTAAAAAGCTTGGGATTTAAGTTATGTCAATATTTTTACGATCCATTAAATTGTTATATCATTGACTTACTATGCTCTGGGTTACTGGGTTAAAAATTTTGGAATTTAGGTTATGTTGTTGGTTAATGAGTAATTGTACAGAATATCATAATACTAATTTGCTGTTTCCTATATTACTGGATTAAGGAAATCAATTTCAAGGTTGTGTTATTATTTAATTATTATTTAATTTGAACATCATATCATTGATTTTCTGTCTCCAGGTTACTAGGTTTAAAAGCTCGAAATTTCAATTATGTTAATATATTAATAATTCGTTTCAATAATATACCATTGACTTGCAAACGTCTAGGTTACTGGGTTAAGATGCTTGGGATTTAGGTTGTTATGTTGTTTAATCAATAATTAATTTAAATATAATATTATCCATTTGCTGTTCTTTGGTTTACTAGGTTAAGAAACTTAAAATTTAGGTTATATTGTTATTTAATTATTTTTTTACACATCATATTATTAACTTCTGCCCCCCTGGTTACTTGGTTATTAAGCTTAAGAATTAAATTGTGTTATCATTTTTGTAATAATTTATTTATTCAATACATCATCGACTTGCTCCTCCCTATGTCACTTAGTTAAAAAGCTTAATAATTAAGTAATATTGTTATTTTTCCAAAAATTTATTTAATTATTATGTCATTAAATAATTATCACTTTAGTTACTGGGTTAAAGTTCTTGGAACTTGGGTTATTTTGTAACTTGATTATTAATAGATCTTAACATTATATCAGTGATTTGCCGTCGTTAAAGTTACTGGTTTAAAAAGCTTAAGAATATTGTTGTGTTGTTATTTTTGTAATAATTTATATTTAATTGAATTATTGACTTGCTTTCCGTTGGGTTACTGGGTTGAAATGCTTTAAATTCAAGTTCCGTTGTTATTTAGTCGATAATTTAATGTCTTTAGGGTTACTGAGTTAAAATAATTGGAATTTAAGTTATGTTATTATTTAAATATAAATTTATTCATCATAATATAGACTTTCTGCCCCGGGTTACTTGGTTAAAAAGCTTAAGAATATAGTAATGTTGTTCTTTTTCAATGATTTATTTATTTATTATATCATTGACTTGTAGTTTCGCGGGTTAAAACGTTAAAATGCTTAAAACTTAGGTCATATTGTTATTAAATTGTCAATAATTTTATATTTCGAATCACTGATTTACTGTTCTTGGGGTACTGGGTTAAAAGGCTTGGGAATTCAGAATTGATCTTATTCTTATAATTTTTTTACCTGTTATGTCTTCGACTCGCTGTCCGCCCGATAATTGAGTTAAACAGCTTAAAATTTAGATTACGTTGTTAGTAAAATATTAAATAATTTAATTATCATATCATTTATTTGCTGTTCTCCAGGTTACTGGGTTAACGAGCGTGGGTTTTCAGATATGTTCTTATTTTTATGATTTATTTTATTTATACATCATCGACTCGCTGTCCTCTGAGATACTTGGATATAATGCTTGAAATAAGTGTTGTGTTTTTATTCAATCAATTATTGATTTAAATATCATATTATTGATTTGCTGTCCCCGAAGTCTCTTAGATAAAAATCTTAAGAATTAAGTTATGTTTATATCTTTGTAATAATTCATTTAATTTATATATCATTGACTTGCTGTCACCCGAGTTACTTGGATAAAAAGTTTAAGAATTAAGTTATGTTGTTATTTTTCTAATAATCTATTAAATTATCATATCATCGACGTGCGGTTCCCCAAGATACTGGATTAATACTCTTAAAATCAAGGCAATGTCGTTATTTGATTAGGTATTAATTTATTTATTATATTATGAAAGAGTTGTCCCCTGGGTCACTTGGTTATAATGCTTAAGGATTGCGTTATGCTGTTGTTTTTGTAATATTTTACTTCATAATTGTATCATAAACTTACTCTCCGCTGGAGGAACAGTGTTAAAAGGAATTTAATTCATGGTGTATCGATATTAAATTATTAATAAATTTAAATATCATATCATTGATTTGCTGTCCCCGGGTTACAGGGTTAAAAACCTCGTGTTTTCAGATATGTTCTTATTTTTATAATTTGATTATTTTATGTATCCTCGACTTGCTGTCAACTGGGTTACTTGGTTATAAAGCTTTAAAATTAAGTATTGTTGCTATTTTTCTAATAATCTATTAGATTATTTTATCATTCACGCGCAGTTTCACGGGTTACTAAGTTAAAATGGTTCAATTTTTTACTATGTTGTTATTTAATTAAGAATGGATTTGATCATTATATTTTTGACTTGTTGTCCCCCAGGTCATATGTTTAAAAAGCTTACGAATTAAGTTATGTTGTTATTTTTCTTATAATTTATTTTTTTATTACATCATCGACTTGCTGACCCCTAAGTTACTTAGATACAATGCTGAGAAATAAAGTTATATTGTTATTTTTGTAACAATTCATTAAATTATTCTATCAGTGACTTGCTTTTACGAGGGCGACTTAGTTAAAAAACTCAAGAATTAAGTTATGTTGTTATTTTTTAAATAATTTATGTTATTATTATATCAATAACTTGCTGTTCTCCAGGTTACTGGGTAATAATGATTAGAATTTAGATTATGTTGTATCTTAATCATTAATTAATTTGAATATCATATTATTGTTTTTCTATCGTCCGGATTACTGGAATAAAAGGCTTAAGAATTAAAACACCCATAATACTTTTGTCGACTGTAAATGTTGAAACAAGACAAATATTTATATCGGTCTTACAGTCACATTATTAAATAAACATTAATATTATCTTTAATTTG
>JAPYYV010003212.1:0-18786 GCA_030522625.1 Copidosoma aretas
TATTTCGTTTTCTCCATTATTAAATAAGAATATTTTTTTCGTTGTCAGAACCCTCAAATTCCTTTATTCACATGTTTAATTCAAAATCAGAAGATTTTTAAAAAATTCGACAGCTATATTAGGTCCACCGTCCTAACCTACAAAAGAAATGTTTGACATTGCATTGTTGTGATGAAATAATATATACTTCATCGAGTATAAAATATATAATTTTAATTTAGCATGACAAGATAAAAATAGTCTCTTATTATATTAATAAAATCTCATTTTTGACGTTATGTAAACACACTGCGGATTTCCAAAAAAATTATTGTCAAGTGTTATTTTACACTTAATCGACCATAACTATTTTTTAACATGCCTGTATGAACAAATAATCAACTTTAGGTGACCAGTAACCAATGGGTTTATGAAAAAATTAAAGAAACTGCCTTGTTTCTTAGATTAGATTATTTTTTCAGAATTTTCGGTATAATTTTTCTGGATCCGCTATCCAATCACCTATAAATTAGAAAAAAAAAAAAAAGAATTTCTCCATCCATTTTCTATCTGGAGATATTTAATGTCGAATGCACCTACCTTTATTTTCATCATTTTAGTACATAGTGAGGTTATGTTTGAGCATTGCAAAATTCAATGATCTGTTTTCTTATTATTTATATACACTATAACAACGATATTACTTGTTGAATACACCTTTATGAACAAATAAGTAGCTCAAAACCACAGGTTTCATTGATTTTCTCAAGAATTCGCAAAAACTTATTATTTCTCATTTTTAGACGTCGGCTATAGTTTTCTTGAATTTGTGATCCAATTACCAACAATTTAAAAAAAAAAAAAACGCCCTTTTATCTTGTTTCTATCTGGAGATATTTGATTTTGAACAAAGTTACCTCTAATTTCATCGTTTTAGAACATAGTGAGGTTATTTTTTAGCATTGCAAAATTCAATAACCTGTTTCTTAATATTTATATACAATATATCAACGATACTACTTATTGAATACACTTTCATGAACAAATAAGTAGCTCAAAACCACAGGTTTTATTGATTTTTTTAAAAATTCGCAAAAAGTTTTTTTTTTTAAGGTTAGGTTTTTATTTTTAGACTTCGGCTATAGTTTACCTGAATTCGTGATCCAGTTACCTACAAATTAAAAAAAAAACGTCTCTTTATCTCGTTTCGATCTGGAGATATTTCATTTCGAACAAAGTTACTGGGCATTTAAAGTTCCAGGTAAAATTGCGCTGCAATAATTCTCTTCTAAGTCTTTTTTCGTTTTGTTTGCCACATGGTTAGTAACCATTGAAGTTTTGCAAGACTTTGATTCATCAAAACCAAATCACTTTAGAGTTTTCTCTCTATACTTTTGCTGCGCAAGTGTAATTGATTTGTTCTTTCGATCTTTTTAAATTTTAATTCCCAAGAACTTTTTGGTCTACCCTAAGTCCGTAATTTTGAATTCCTCTTGCAGTCTTTTTTTTATTACAACATTATTTAAGGCAGCATTGCTTGCCTTGAACATTTTGTCTACGTACCATACCAGCAGCAACAATTTATCTTCATAACTCAAAGTAAAGAGGCCAGGATCACTGAGGTGTTCAGCCAGTGCAATATTTTTGACTATGTCTGTGAATTATTTATTCCAGAGTTTGGGACTAACTTTTAGTCCGTACAATGCTTACTCGAGCTTGCATACTTTAGTCTTGTGGTCAGTGCTACAAGCATGTTACTTCCTTCGTAATTTACATAAATATTTCATCATCGATAACTCCATTGAGAAAAGCTGTCTAGACATCTAGTTGATATGTTATCAAGTCATATTCATCGATCACGACCAGCACCGCTCTTATTTATACTAATCAAAATAGGAGTGCATAGGTGTCTAGCAGATCGTAAGGATTCTTGTCTTTGAATCCTGAGATTATAAGTCTCGCTTTGTTTTTCATGATTCTAGTACTGTCAATTTATCTCTTAAAAACCCAACAAGATTAAGTTATATTAGGCTTCTGTGTCTTTTCATCTTAAATTATTCGAAAAACGATCTTCCATTTTTGTGCACGACTTAAGTTCTTTGTTGATTGCTGTTTTCTAGTCAGTTTTTTTATATGTAATAATGGCCTCTTGGGGATAAGACGGGTCCTTCTGAAAATCTACCAGCAAAACATGAAGAAGCTTAATTAAACTTAAACAATTGCACATTGGTATGACGCTGTTTCGACTTCAAGATCTTTATGGCTAAAAGCGATCTAATTGCAAAAATCTGTCGTTACTTCCTTTCGTATTAGGTGAAAGCAGGCTGGCTTAAGCAGTCTTTTTGTTTGTGACAGTTTTAATAATGATTTTGACGACAGCTTTCTCTGCCTCTTTTGATTAGTTTCTCTGTCTCTGTTCTCTTTAACTGCTTTGTCACAACAAGTTTTGCCAGCCAATTCAATTGATCGACAACTTCGGAAAAATACTGCCAATCTTCTATACTATTTCTTTCATACATGTCTTTGTATACTAGTCTATAGTTGAATCTGATGTCTTTGCTACGATAAAATTTTTCAGTTTCTGGTTTAAGCACAGTCTATTTAGTAAGTGCATAACCCACTGATACTGTTTGTTTTCGTGTACAGCTTAACTTTGATAGTGTCCTTCTTAGCATTGTCACGTAGGCCATAAGGTCAAATCTTATCAACTGTCTATTGACACAATTTTGGTTTTAAGCCAACTTATAAAGCGGAATTTCTATGTTAATGGATTCGTGTAGTGTTCTGTTGTATGCATATACTAGCTGTCACAGCCAGGTCTCACATCTTTTCAGTTGATCCAGAGTAAATAAATGCTTGAGTTATCTTTTGGATGGTTTGGTTCAGTCGCTCGGGTTTTTCATCTAGCTCTGGGGTATTCAGGCTGGACACTTGCGATTTTGTAACAAAAATACACACACCTTTCTGAGTATATCCCCTGGTAAATTCTTTCCTTTTGGTTTGTTATAAAATAGCACACTATAGAGTCATAACCTAAAAAATTTTAAGTTGTTTTGAAGAATCTTACTAGGCACGAGCCAGCTTTACTCTTAGTTTTGATAAGGTAGGCGATTGTCATTCTCGAATGATCCTGGACGAAAACGGCTATGAACCTGTATCTACCGGGATAAGTTTTTGGACTTATTGGTCCCATGAGGTCGAAATCAATGATCTTAAGGTGTCTCCCAGATTCCGTTCTTGCGGTTTTAGAGAGAAATCTGTTGATCTTTGAGATCCGACAGATCTCGCATAACAAAATAGATTTATCAAACTTGACATTCTTAATGTGCGGAATATCTGTGAAATTCTTTCAAAATTTTCTTTAGTGATCCAGCGAGGTATGTCCCAGTCACTTGTGCCACAAGATAGCTTTATTATCGTAATCAAACTTTTTATAATTACGTGCAAAAAGGCTCTCATTTATTAAATGTTCTGAATGCTTGATTTTCCTGACGTCGTACAGTTTTCTGCTATGAACTGAACATTTAAAGTCTATTTCAGTTCTGTCGCTGGCAGTCACATTTTTGCTTGTTGCAGTATCACCCATACCAATGAAACTACTATTTTAACGTTATAATTCTCAAAATAATGCGAATTTTCATTTTAAGTTTCATTTTTTGTGTCAATTGGTGCTATCATGCTGCACGTCTAGTATTTTGGCCACTTGCTATCACCTGGCACTAAATAAGCGAGCCACTTTTTATGTTCAATGATTTTTTTAGTCTTATACTTACTTTTAATAACTTTTAGATCTACTTCCCAGTATGGTTGCTCATAAACTTCTGTTAAGAATATCTTGTCTCATCTTAAATGATAGATGTCGATTTTATTATTGTCCAAATATCAAGTCATGCCCAAATCAACAAATTTTCTAAGGAACATAAGATTTTTAGCAAGCGTTTCAGCACAAATGACGCTGGGAAGTTTTACAACACTATTATTGTTAGTACTTATAATTAACCCTGTCCCCTTAGTTCTGAGAGCTGCTGCTGGGTCTTCATTTGCACATTTAATGACTACAGATCAAATTTTAACATTAACTTATTGCAATAAAGTTTAGAATCAACAAAGTGTACGGTCGCGCCGTAATCAGCAATAAAATTAATTTAATTTTGAGGATCGAGATTGGAAAATTCGTTAACATCTATAGATTATGGCTCACCTTTTTTACTCTTGTTATTGCTCCTTTTGTTAAAAGATTGGTTCTCCTTGGGCTTGTCGTCGTTTTTATTATGCCTAATCATTGATTTATTAGACTCATCTTCTCTGTCTGAATCATCTTTTAGCTTGTTGTCCTTATAAGAATTTCTAAAGTTGTGACTGCCTCTCTTCTCCCCACGTTTGTAGTCCCAAGATCGATAAGTCCTATTTTTCTTATTATAATTGGGTTCACCTTGACAAATAGTCTTATGCTTCAACCCTTACTAAAAAAAAGTTTACACATCTGTGGCACTGCTACTTGCCGTCCTTTCTTCCGCATTTATATGCATAATATCCATTTGCGTCATACTTCAAAGAACGGTTGCTGTCGTTGTTTAGACCTGCCTTAGCTTCCTGATTCTTACACGGCCATTTTTTGCATCCAGAAAGAACTTTTTAAAATCGTTATGATCTTTTTTTTCGTTCATTGTTTTTTTCTTTTACGAAGCTAACTATGCACAGACCCCGAACTGATCCTAAAACAGCAGTGTAATATGATTTTTTTCTAATGGCATTAGTGGTCAGATTAGATGCAATACGGTTAATTCTTTTCTCAATTCCAAAATTTTCACATGATCGTGGATGCTAATTGATTTGACATAATAATCCTCGCTAATTTCATTAATTAATATTTTGCAGACGAGAACTTCATGGTTCTCAGTCACTTTGTCAGGCACGTATGGTGGAAGTATTTTTGTCTTGACCTTAATATGAGCTAAATATTTGGCGAACAATAAAGACGTAAGTTTGTCGAGAAAAAATTTAAATCGAGTTTGCTTTTTGAGACACTAATTGTATCTTATAAGCGAGTCTTTTGTGTCATTTTCTAAATGCAGTCTCTTTTGCATTGTTTTAGAGTGAAAAACAGTCACATTTCCCGTTGGTTTGTTGCGTGAATCATTAAAATTTGTGTTACTGAAGGAAAAATATTGAGGTGCTTTAATTTAATGAGTTAAATTGAAGTGACCAGTTTTGATTCATACCTTTTCGTTCTGCTCCTTGGGACCACTCTTTCCGGGTGCATTTGAAACCGCAGTCTCAAGTTCGTTAGGAATCTCGTAGAGTAAACTTCTTTGCTTGACCAGCTTATCTGTCACTCCTTTGGACAGATCTCTAAAATCCTTGGCCAACTCCTCTTTAACGGCTATTATATCCGGTCTCACCTCATATCACTGTTCTGTTTGTCCATCGGCTCGGTCGTTAAAGCCTTTTAGCTTGTCATTAAGTGCTGTAACATCAGTATTAACAGTTTGTTCGAGTAGTTTAGTGTTATTATTTGTAAAATTGTTAATAACGATGAAATTTGTGACATGTTCGTCGTTACACCAAAAAACTCTTAGCACAGTCAGAGTGCCGTGAGTTTTGCAGTGCCTGCTCCGCAGTTTGAGCGTTTCAGTATGCTGGTTATATCAAGAGCTGTTTGGAATCTGTATATCCGCTTTACCTTACCTACGGTATATACATTAAACCATACTATTGGTATTGCTACTGTCTGATTATGAAAGTTCACACGCTAGGACCAGAAAGTCTGCTTTCCCGGAATCCAGGGATAGTAGACGTATCGTCATTAAGTATAGTGTATGTACGTTGAGGGACGATGGCAGTGCCAAAAGTATCTTAGAGAATATGTGTCATAGTGAACTGATATGGGATTTACAACTTCGTATGAAATTATGGGTAGAGGATTTTTGTCTGCAGAATTCAAACCTTTAAACTTTTCGTTCTAGGCAAAGAAATTGGCAGTGTCCGTTTATTTTGATTCGGTCTCTCTCTGTCTCGCCTCTGGTGTCTTGGTCTGTGCAGCAATCTCTTCGCTTTTATCGGTATCAATCTCAGTAACTGTCATAGATAACTCTTTGAATAAATAGGTTGACCTTGTAAAAGTCGACTTGATTCAATTTAAGCTACTAATTTTTATGAAGCCAGTTGTAAATCTGTTTTCCTTTGATTTTGATATCAGCTCGACGGCCCTATTATATTGCGTCAGCTGTAGAGAATTCCTTGCTAAAAATAATCCATAGATCTTTTATTTAGTATTATGGTCCGTTTAATACGACCGTACACAAATCTAGATGAAGCGATGCAAAGCGAGAACTTGTAAGACGAAACACAATTCTGCACAAAGATCCAGCCCCACCTAACATGCTTATCAGATATGGCAGCCCGAGAATAGAAGAAATGGTTTCATTAACTAAAAAGATCCACCACTCCTTGTCAACACATGGCCCTCCCCTTTAAAAACACTTAAGTCATTTTTCAAGCGTACAGTGATCCCTTACTTGAGGTATCCAATATTGCAGCGAAGTGCCTCCAGGTACAGTTTAGGAGTAATATCGCAGCGCTGCTTATCAACATTCAGCTCACCTACAATATACATTCATATACAAATACATGTGTACTCATGTACTTGTATATATACGCATACATCAGCTGATTTTATGAGTCATACAAGTGTGCTCGCGTGCTCAGCCGAACACAAGCCTCAAGCAGCGTGCACACACAAACTGATACAATAAGATATAAAAAAGAGAGATGGGGAGCAGCCAGCGCTAGCGTGACGACAGCTCTAGCTTTAAGCCTCTCGGCGCAAATATATGCAGCAGATTGGAACGTCTCCGTCTCCACACACGCACGCACAGTGCATCCACTATTAACCTGCCATCGGCCAGCATGAGACTCACCGGCTCTCCTCCTTACTACGTCTTCTACCGATTCATCTCTGCCGGCTCCCAATGGCATGCCACGTGCCTCTCACCGTACCCATGTTCCGAGAATTTGGCACGTGTGTGCGCTAAAAATCTTGCTGACCGTCTCAAACAGACGTAGGGACCATCATGCCTGTCACTACAAGGGTAAATCGCATAGATGACCTACCGGCTGCTACTGCCACCTGCTGCCTGTTTCCCTGTCTTTACCTTGATATCGACCTTGTCTCTCGTGGACAGGCTCATCGCCAGCGTCAGCATGACGATATAGGTGATCCTGCTAATCGGCCCATTGGGCCTGCCTCCGCTCCCGCTTTCACTTATGTCACTTCCGTAAAATGTTCCTCGACGACAGGAAAGTACTACACAACACGGAACTAACGTGTATGCAACAGCATTTGCGAGCACAGCTAGGGAACAGTGACGGAGAGATGGAAGATTATTCTACTGCCTGCTTAGTAAAATGTCGATGACAGGGTCCTTCACCTGATGATAAAGTTAGTGTAAGCAGTAAAATGACAATACGTTATGTTAAGATTTAAAAGTTGATTATAGAGACGCAGTCACATACAGGTGCGCGTGAAGCGGCAGGCAAGGAGCAACTACCTACGGAATATAAGTAGAATAAAAAGCAAGGTGCACGTTATAACTAAGACAGAACATAAAAGAGACTGGTGCGTAATACAAAAGATGTACATGGATATTTCTGACAGCTTGTTTTTGGTAAAACAAATAAATTTTATGTGCAAAGTCACATTTATAATAATATTAAATATGTTTTACAAAAAAATTTATAGTTCAAGCTGTAACTTCTTTCACTGATGTATAACATTACATGCAACTGTGAGTAAATATAAACATACGTGCATCAGCAAAATGTAATTGTCTTTCTGTACCATCGCAGGTACATCAAAGGTATCAATAAATGATTCAAATCAACAGTGACTGGATGCTTGAAGGCAAGTTTGTGTTTAAACAAGTAATTAATTCCAAGCATTAATCACAAAAAAGATATAAGCTGTATACGTGAAGGTCATCCCACAAAAAAATCATGTTACAGTCCAATTCCATCAAATTTATAGCATAATATTTAAGTTAACACTTCGATCTCTGGTATTGTTACTCCCTCTGAGTTAAGAGGTTTTTCTGACTGTGCATGAAATACTAGAATACCCATTACATTCGCCAGTTTTTGAAAAGTCTGAGCCAGGGCTCCAGACTGCGGCTTTAAACCGAAGACCTGGCCGTTACATTACTGGCCAGAGAAAACAGGCACCAGCGGCAAATTTAAGTATACCAAAACTAAATAACTTAATGCAAAGCCATTAATTCCAATGACCCAGTACCCTAAGCAGCTTTAAACGAATAACCCTACGAGTAGTGTAGCTATGGGTGTTCTGGCGCTGTTTTCCGGCAGCCCTACTAGTGCCGGACTAACTCCGGCCGGCAGCCGGGCTTCCTCGTACCATAGCACGAGCTACTGAGGTTTTCATATTAGTGCCGGATTAGCCCTACTATATCGGCTCAACTCGATCAAAAAGCAGTATTATGGACCGTGGTCAACCTCATCCTATTATACAAGCAATCGCTTACGTCAACCTTTCTCCAGCTTACTCCGACAGCCATACTCCGGATCCCTATGTATGATTAATTCAGTGCTACAGCACGAGCTCTCTCCGGATTCCCCATCACGCGATGTTAAAGTAAGTAGCTCAGCTACATTATGGGCCTATAGTCTCCGCCCTACCTAGATGCGCGAGGTCTGAGGTCCAAACATTTGTTGATACATTTCTATAATCATCATTAAATACGCTCGAGACGCACTCCTCAGAAATATGATGCGCTTACTCTCTCCAATGCATTACTTTTTTAACTTATTTGAGGCAAGCGTGAGCACGTTGTGTAAAACGCTTGGCGCGAGTAAAACTATGCCTGGTCCGTCTTATTAATACGGGGGTATCGAATGATGAGGGGCTTTGTCGATTCAAGTGCTAAGAGGGAATGGCAAAGATTTGGAGAGCGGAGGATGTTGCCAGAGGAAAAGAGAGAGCAAAAGAAAAAAAGAGACGCGGAGGATGCTGTCAAGGTGGGCAAGAGAAAGAAAATATTAGAATGAGATGTATGCGGTTGGGAACGGCGCAATTCTCATCGACTCTAATCCCCGGTACTACTCGAGACACCTGCTCTCTTAGCAGCTTATGTATTTTCTCATCTTAGATGCAGTCCTTCTATACCAGCTTACTAGAACACATTTTGTTTTCATTTGGAGCGAGATATATGATTAGCAGAGGCAAGCGCGTTGTGTACAACGCACAAGTAACACAATGCTCATACCTCTGCTCTCTTAAGCATTAATATATTCGGGCGTAGGGTTTATATTAGCGGATATGTTAACGCGTATCAAGTGATACTGGCTATACGCGCGCTCAACTATGCCCGGTTCGTCTTATAAATACGGGGGTATCGAATTATGTCAGGCTTTGTCGACTCAAATGTTGAGAGGCGATGGCAAAGGATTCTACGTCATCGCCGAGGATGTCGTCGAGGCGGGCAAGAGAGTAATTGAGAGAAGGCGGTGGTAAAGGTTTTTGTAGATAAGTCATTGTGGAGGATGTTATTAAGGCGGGCAAGAGAGGGAGAGAGAGAGAGCGAGTAAATATAAGGATAAGATGTATGTGGTGGGAAACAGCGAAACTCTCATCGACTCCAATCTCCCGTACTGCTCAAGACGCCCGCTCTCTTATCAGCGTAGGTAATTCTCTCATCTTCGACGTGGTCCTTTTATGCATGCTTACTTGAACGCATTTTGCTTTCAATCGGAGTAAGAGATATGATTAGCAGAGGCAAGCATCAGCGCGTTATGTATACAACGCTCGGCACGAGTAACACGATGCTCATATCTTTCCTCTCTTACGCATTATGAGATTCTAGCGTAAGGTTTGTATTAGCGAATGTGAAAGCGTATCAAATGATGCGAGACATGAGCTGTACGTGCGCTAGCTCTCTTATTACGAAAATTATAAACGTATTATGTTCATGCCAACCCACTCTTTTGAGCACCGCACATGTTGATAAAGACTGTTAAATTGTAAGTGTAGCTGCAATTGCATCAGTTTTAGCAAGTCCGTCGACAAGTGCAATCATCTAGTGCATAAACTCTTAGCATAGAAGAAACTCTCGTAATCTCTAGAATCCTAACGCAAAGTCAGCACCAAGGAACGTCTCTGAAGAGAATTATAGCAACCAATCAGGGAGCTCCATTACAGTTGCTAGGCAACGATACTAATAACCAGGGACAAAGAGAGCTGTGTGATAAAAAATAATTTAGTTGTTATAAATTAGTCGGCGAGTGCCGTCATCAAAATCCCCTTCCAACGAAAAAGCTCTTCAGATCTTTAACAAAGAAAGAACCTCTCGAATACACGCACTTTTGATAAGATTAATAATCTACATCAACAAAGAATATGTGCACGTGTATGCACACCTTTTACATATTTTTGCGCGTAAATGCACGCTTTTTACGTTTTTTGGCGCGCGTATAAATGTCTTTCACACATTTTTGTTCTCAAATGCACGCTCTTCACGTTATTTTTGTACGCAAATGCAGGCTTTTTACGTCTTTTTGCGCGCGTGTGCATGCCTTTTTAAACAATTTTTGCGCGTGTATATGCGTTGTACAACTAAATCTAATAATTGATTTTAGCTATCATGGATACGTGCGAGAACCAGCTCAGCGAGTATTACGTTACCTAAGCTTATACATTGCAGCAGTATGTTGGATGTATTCCTACTGCAAGGGAGGATGATATCGAAAAATTTATTGATTTTGCTAAAGAAAATATACAGTCTCTCAACTGTATCGTTACCGCACAGAAAATAAATGACGAAGAAGTGCAAAAAACTATATACTGTAACGTTTAAAATCATCCTTTATATCAGACTACTAATTTAGGAGAAAGGTTTAATATAATTGTTCAGCTACACGGCTTGACTTCGGTGATCGACGAAACTGCAACTCCACCGCTGCGCCACCGTGTCGGTCTATTTTTTTATAACTTAAGCGGATATGACGCTCATTTATTTATTAGGGGTTAGCTATGGAATATGATAGGCCAATAACGATCATGCCGCAGACCAAGAAGCGCTATATCTTATTCACAAAAAGGATGAATGATAGCAACGTAAGCTTCCGTTTCATAGACTCTTGTAGCTTTATGCCATCATCTATGGAAAAATAAGGGTCCTACCTAGAAGACCACACAATAATTAAGAAAAAATGGCATTACAACTTAACTGAGCAAATAAAACTTTCAGTGAGAAAAGGAGTCTTTCCATACGAGTACGCCTTGTCCTCCAATCGACTAAAGGGGCGAGAACTTCCTGCTAAGACAGATTCTTACAGTAGTCTTAGTGGAGAGCATATTTCAGAAGAAGATCATGCACATGCTCAAAAAGTATGGAATGTCTTTGACATAGAGACTCTCAGAGACCTCTACCTAAAGACTGATGTACACCTTTTAGCTGATGTTTTCGAGAACTTCCGAGTCAGTTGCCTTAATGCTTATAGACTTAATCCCGCTCACTACTACGCCACCCCAGGCTTAACTTGGGATGCGATGTTGAAACATACGGGGATCACGTTGGAGTTTTTGACTGACATAGGTATGCTCCTTTTTATTGAGCGTGGTACTCGTGATAGTATTATTTAGTACAGCAATCGCTATGCCAAGGCTAATCAGTCCATGGGTGACGAGTACGACCAAGAAAAGGAGGACAAGTATCTCCTTTACTAAGACGTCAAAAATCTGTATGGATGGGCAATGTGTGAGGCATGGCCTACAGGAAACTTTCGCTGGGTAGAAAACGTTGATTTCAACTTTCCTGACGATCACCCTAAGGGCTACACTCTCGAGGTTGATCTCGAATACCCGGATGACATCTACAACTCCCAAAAGAATCTACCCCTCTGTCCAGAGCATTTAGCACCTCCTGGCTCTCGAGTAAAGGAGTTGCTTATGACCTTAGATAATGAAAAGCGGTACATCATTCATTATTGATTTCTCAAACAGGCCCTTAAGTATAGTTTGCGTCCAAAAAAGGTGCATCGCATGCTTGCATTCAATCAAAGTAAATGGCTAAAGTCGTATATCGACTTGAACAGTGAGAAGAGGGAAAATGCAAAGAACAAGTTTGAAAAACTGCTTTTAAACTCTTTAATAATGCGGTGTATGGCAAGACTATAGAAAATGAGCCTAAATGTATCGATGTTAAGCTCGTAAAAAAAGTAGGAAGTTCGGTATGGCTGTGAAGCATACATTGCAGAACCAACTTTTTAAGGCTGTTTCATCTTCGATGAAAATCTAGTTGCTGTATAGCAGTCATGAAAAAAAATCACTATACGTAAGCCTATATACATAGGGCAATGCGTACTAGACCTATCGAAGTCACTTGTGTATCGTTTTTATTACGAATACATGAGAGAATGTGTAGGAGATAAAGCAAAGCTTCTATACACAGACACTTACAGCCTTATTTATGAGATCCATGACATAGATATGCAGAAGATGATGAAGAGGGACAGCCATGTGTTTGATACGTCAGACTACTCTGTAGACAATCGTTTTGGCATAGAAGTGAAGAATAAAAAGGTAGTTTGACTGATGAAAGACGAGTGCAACTGTCGTATCATGTTGTAGTTTGTGGGACTCCAGGGCAAAATGTACTCTGTCAGAATAAATGATAATAAGCCTATAAAGAAGGCAAAAGGTACGAAAACATCTACCGTTAAAGCAACTATTAGCTTTGACGACTATATTAATTGTCTTCAAAAATATATAACAGTTTTACGTGAGCAACACAATATACGCTAACGACTGCATATGCTGTGCACCAAACGAGCGCAAAAGATCGCTCGCTGCTCTCATGACAATAATCGCTATCTGATGCCTGGTCAAACGGATACTTTACCGTGATGGCACTACTCATTGACGGAAACTTTACTCACTACTTCTACATTGAAGAGAGCATAAGCTGCTAGCATCGATAAGCTCAAATCCAAGTGACGTCATCTATTACAGTCATAATTATTAAGAAAAAAAAAAAAGAAAAAAAATGTGTAAAACCATAAAAAAAATTATATAACAAACTATGTGAAATATTTTGGCAATAAAAAAAAATGTTCAATTACACAATACATGATGGACTTGATTATCGATGCTAGCTGATCGTGCTCTCTTCAATGTAGGTAAGGCTTTCTTCAATAAGTAGTGCCCCCACGGTGAAGTATCCGTTTGACGGGGCATCAGAAAGCGTTTAATGTCATGAGAGCTGAGAGCAATCTTTTGCGCTCGTTCAGTGCACAGCATATGCAGTTGTAAGCGTATATTGTGTTGCTCACGAAAAACTGTTCTATCTTTATAAAGACAGTTAATATAGTCGTCAAAGCTAATAGTTGCTTTGACGGTAGATGTTTTTGTACCTTTGGCCTTCCTTATAGGCATCTTATCTTTTATTCAGATAGAGTACATTTTGCTGCGGAGTTCAACAAGCTCCAACATTATGCGACCGTTGCACTCGTCTTTCATCAGTCAAACTTCCTGCTTATTTTTCAACTCTATGCCAAACTGACTGTCTACTGGGTAGTCTGACGTATCAAACTCATGACTGTCTCTCTTCATCATCTTATATATATTAATATCATGGATCTCATAAATAAGGCTGTCAGTGTCTGTGTATAGAAGCTTTGCTTTATCTTCTACTCATTTCCATTTGTGTTCGTAATAAAAACGATCCAAAAATGACTTTGATAGGTCTAAAATGCATAGCCCTATGTATATAGACTTACGTATAGTGATCTCCTTTCGTGACAGCTGTAAAGCCACTGAATTTTCATCGAAGATGGCACAGCTATGGAAGTTTGGTTTAGCAATGTATGCTTCACAGCCATACTGACCTTCCCACTTTTTCACGAGCTTAACATCGATACGTTTACGCTCATTTTCCATAGTCTTGCCATGCACCGCACTAATGAAGAGTTTGAAAAGCAGTCTTTCAAACTCGTTCTTTGCATTTTTCCTCTTCTCACTGTTCAAGTTGATGTACGACTTTAGCCATTTACTTTGATCGAATACAAGCATGCGATGCACCTTTTTTAGACGCAAACCATACTTAATAACCTGTTTGAGACTTTGATAATGAATGACGTACCGCTCTTGATTATCTAAGGTCGTCAGAAACTTTTCTTCTCGAGAGCCAGGAGGTGCTAGATACTCTGGACAGAGTGGTAGATCCTTGTGTAAGTTGTGGATGTCATCCGGATATTCTAGATCAACCTCGAGAATGTAGCCCTCGGGTCGATCGTCAGGAACGTTCAAATCAACGTTCTCAACCCAGCGAAAGTTTCCTGTAGTCAATGCCTCACACATTGCCCATCCATACAGATTATTGACGTCATAGTAAAGGAGATACTTGTCCTCCTTTTATTGGTCGTACTTGTCACCCATGTACTGATTATTAGCCTTGGCACAGCGATTGCTGTACTGACTAGTACCACCACGTATACCACGCTTAATAAAAAGAAGCATATCTATGTCAGTCAACAACTCCAACGTGATCCCTGCATGCTTCAACATCTTATCCCGAATAAAGCCTGGGGTGTCGTAGTAGTTGGCGGGATCGAGGCCATGAGCATTAAGGCAACTAATTTGGAAGTTCTCGAAAACATCAGCTAAGAGGTGTAGATCGGTCTTCAGGTAGAGGTCGGAGTAGTCTCCAAGAGTCTCTATGTCCATAAGATTCCATACTTCTTGAGCATGTGCGTAATCTTCTTCTGAAATATGCTCTCCACTATGACTACTGTAAAAATCTGTCTTAGCAGAAAGTTTTCGCCCCTCAAGTCGATTGAAGGACAAGGCGTACTCGTATGGGAAGACTACTTTTCTCACTAAAAGTTTTATCTGCTCAGTTGAATTTGGATCAAATTTGATACTAATTATTGGGTCCTCTTATACGTAGAAAGCTAGTTTTTTTACAAATGATGGCATAAGGTGAAAAGAGTCTATAAAACGGAGGCTCACGTTGCTATCATTTATCCTTCTTGTAAATTAGATACAGCGCTTTTTGGTCTGCGGGATGATTGTTATTGGCCTATCAGATTTCATAGCTAACTACTTAATAAATAATTGAGCGTCATATCCGCTCAAGTTATAAAAAACTACTGGTATTGTCTATGTATCTTGATAATTAAGGTTACAAATGTCATCTGCTGCTCCTCGATAACTGAAACAAAAATACAACAATTAATTTGTATTATACGAGAAAATATTACAATTTATAGAAAAAAAATACTTACTGTCTTGTCAGATCACAATTATCTCTAACTTTCTTGTCGTTATTGTTAAATTGCTTTTTGCATATGTGACATTGGGTTGCCCTTTTGAAATTTTCTTCTTTATAGTTGGTGAGCTGATTCATTGGTCTTGGATTTTCGTAAAAATTTTTTAATTCCTGAGCAAGTGATTTAAGCTAATTAAAAAAACCATTCAGCTGGTGTTCTTGTATCAGATTGTCTTTGACGAAAGGTTGCATACTTGGATTTTCCATCATCAAAGCTGTATTTGACGTAGAAGCCAATGCTAAAGGCTGTATGTTGCTGATATGCTCGTTCATAACCTTCGATGGGCTAAAGCAGACACTCAAAGTCTGCATAAGCAATAAGTGGTACTCTCTCTTGATGTTTATAATTATTAAACTTGTGACATTTATCTTTTTCCTTGGGCAACAGCACTGTACATTCGTTCATTTGGCTACAGTCAATTAAATGTGATTGCAACTTTTCAACAGTATGGAAAAAATGTAAGCATCTATCTCATATGTAATAAGCAGCTTTGTGTTTTGAAAGTTGTTCACTCACAAGCCTTGACAAGTTCTTGATCCAGACGTAGTGAAATCTAGGGGGTTATGTGCCGTTAATTACTTCATATTAAACGTCTTTTTTAAGATATGTATCTTGTATTAAGAGAAGATTAGCATGTTTCTCTTCCATCTTCGTTATAACATGATATAAAGAAATAGGGTGTTTCTTGCCACGATTCTTCAGGATGTAAAAATTAATTGAAACCTCGTTTTCCTTTTCAAAAGCAGATATCTCCTTTGGCATTACTGAAATAAATTCCCTCGAAATTTAATTCATTTACAAACTTCTCATATTTGAGCACACGTTGCGGATCTTTACTGGCTTAATATAGTGTTGACAGCACACTCCACTTGAAACACATGTTGTTATCATTTTGTACATTGACACATGCTTTTTTATCATTAATATCTTTTGGTAGCGGTATGTAGGAACCTCCTCGTAATGGATTCAGTTCGTTTATATTTACAGTTAAATACACTATTAATATGACAGACCATTCTGATTCTCGTTCTTGGAATTCTTCAAGGTCTCTTTCAATCATTTGCTGAACATTGATATTGAACCATTCTGCCAAATCAGAAGTCTGATGTATCGGATGATTTTTAACGTTAAAGTATATAGTTTCTTGCACTTCTTTGTCCTTCTTTATCTTGTTAAAGAGAGCTGTAAGTATTGCATTGGCCTTAATAGTATCATGACTCAGTAAAAATTGCTTTATTTACTCTTTGAAAACAAAGCAAGCGTTGGTAAAAAAGGATTTTATATCTAGATGAGTCAAGTTCGTGCTCACTGCTGTCACGATGCGACCCTTAAACGCTGACTTTATGCTAATCCAAATTACTGCTTGCTGTATGCTTTCCTCAGATTTATGATGCTTAAATTCGTCATAAGCACTCTGCATTAGACTAAAGATATTCTGGTATTTTAACATTTCCGAAGACTCAATTTCTGTGCGGTAATGATACAGTTGAGTGACTGTATATTTTCTTCAGCAAAATCAATCCATTTTTCAAAATCATCCTCCCTGCAGTAGAAATACATCCTACATACTGCTGCAATGTATTAGCTGTGGTAACGTAATACTCGTTTTGCTGGTTCTCGCACGTATCAATGACAGCTAAAATAATTAAATTTAGTTGTACTACGCATGAACACGCGCAAAAAATGTGTAAAAAGGCATGCATACGAGCGTAAAAATGTGTAAAAAGCATGCATACGCGCGCAATAAGACATAAGAAGCGTGCACTCGCGCGCAACAATGTGTAAAAGGCATGCATACGCGCGAAAAAAGACGTGAATAGCGTGCATTCGCGCACAAAAAATAACGTAAAAAGCGTGCATTTCAGAGAAAAAATGTGTAAAAGACATTTAAACGCACGCAAAATGACATAAAAAGCGTGCATTCGCGCTCGAAAATGTGTAAAAGGCATGCATACGCGCGCAAAAATATGTAAAAGGCATGCATACGCGCGCAGAAAGATGTAAAAACCGTGCATTTGCGGTCAAAAATAACGTAAAAAGCGTGCATTTCAGAGCAAAAATGTGTGAAAGACATTCATACGCGCGCAAAAAAAATTTTGAAAGCATTCATTCACGCGCAAAAATGTGTGAAAGGTGTGCATACACGTGCACGTATTCTTTGTAGATATAGAATATTGAACTTATCGACTGTGCGTATATCCTTAAAAGCTTTTTCCTCTGTTAAAGATCCCTTTCAGAAAAAAATTTATTTTCTTATTGTTTCTTTTATAGAGATCTGAAGAGCATCTTCGTTAGAAGAAGATTTTGATGACTGCCCTTTTCGACTAATTTATAACTAAATAATTTTTCATCACACAACTCTTTATGTCCCTGGTTATCAGTATCGTTGCCTAGCAACTGTAATGGAGCTCCCTGATTGGTTGCTATAATTCTCTTAAGAGACGTTCCTTGGCGCTGACTTTGCGATAAGATTCTAAAGATTACAAGAGTTTCTTTGATGCTAAGAGTTCATGCACTAGATAATTGCACTCGTCGACGGACTTGCTACAACTGATGCTATTGCAGCTACAATTACAATTTAACAGTCTTTATCAATATGTGCGGTGCTAAAAAGAGCAGACCAGCATTGGCATATTATGATTATAATTTTAGAAATAAGAGAGCCAGCGTGCGTACAGCCCGTGTCTCGCATCATTCGATACGCGTTCACATCCGCTAATGTAAACCTTACGCTAGAATATCATAATGCGTAAGAGAGGAAAGATATAAGCATCGTGTTACTCGTGCCGAGCGTTGTATACAAATCACGCTGATGCTAGCCTCTGCTAATGATATCTCTCACTCCGATTGAAAGCAAAATGCGTTCGAGTAAGCATGCATAGAAGGACCACGTCGAAGATGAGAGAAGTACCAATGCTGATAAGAAAGCGGGCGTCTCGATCAAGGCTCAAACGAAAGCTGAATTCAAGTACTAAGAAAATCTCTGTACAGAATCTTGATAACTAATCTAGAAAAAAAGATACGAGTAAAAGAGTACACCCTTTTTTGCATTTATAGAATTTTTTCGTACTTTGTCAAAAATTTTTTGGAAAAAGCTAAAAAAAAGTAAGTTTCCTTCAACTTTTTGCGTGTTCACAAATTTTCTCATATTTTTAGATGTGTGAGGAAGAAGTTGAACCGTACCCCATTTTTTTTTTTTTTCAAAAACTGGGGACTCCCAACTGGATATTAAACGTGAAACTGCGCATATAACTTGAACCTATCTACCGGAATAATGAAGTTTAAATTTTTATTATTAACGTAAAGATATTAATGTTGTACACGAAACTATGTGTGAGTAACGAGTCAATCTTTTTTTAACAGAATGCTCATGGCTGAATCCAACTCCCATGAGTTATCGTTTTTGCAGACCTCTGCGAGTTGCAATACAGAAAGAGAATGACGAAACAATAATACAAGAATATAGTC